>JAURVB010000961.1:0-153296 GCA_033002965.1 Piper betle
AAAGGTAATTATACCTCACGTAGTTGGCAATCGGCGACGGCTAGGGTTCCGTCGCTTGTCTCAAAGATGAAATTCGGTGCTCATCGGCATCCGAAGCTCGATCAGGCTCAACTGGGTGAGGCCTGCGGAAGATCCAGTGAATTCTGGCAAATTCTAGAAATTCCGGTTTTCCGACGGTGTTCGGCGGTTTTCCGGCGACAGTCCCCGGCGGCCTCTACGGGCCGAAAAGTGGTCGTGTTGGGTACCCTTCAAAGCAGCTCGGTGAGCCTGACTAATCTACGAGGTCAACGCGGCCAACGGAGGTGGCAACTTGCCGAAAAATGCATAAAACCGAGCCCGAGTGATGGTGGCTAGATCCGGCCGGTCACGGCGGCGATGGCCTCCGTTCTGGTCGGGGAAGGTCGCTGGAGGGCTGAGGGTGCTGAGGTGACCGACCGCGGTGGCGCTAGTCGCCGGCGGTGGAATCGGCGACGGAAGCGTAACGCTGGCGCGGCGTCGCGGCGTGGCTTCCTCGCGTCACGACGGCCCGATTGGGGCCAGACCTGGTCGGGCAGCATGGCGACATCGTCGCGGGGCTAGGCGGCGACGATCGGCGGCCGGGCGGGCATCCATGGTAGCTGCGGCGATGCGCACAGTGGCGGCATGTCGAGGTAAGGGTCGGGGAAGAAGGCATGGGGGAGAAAAGACTCGAAGGCAAACTCGTAAATATTACTTACTCGTCTCTGACTAGAGTCAAAAATAATATTTAAGTCGTAGAAAATTTCAAAAAAATATGAAAAAAATCTCATAAAATCAAACAACACCAAAACATCATAATGATATGCTCTAGAACTATCAACCCACCCAAAATGCCCGTAACGGGTCCTAACGTGGGAAACGACCTAAAACTAATTCTAGGATCCATTATATATCATAATAAAAAAATAAACTGCATACTCTCATATATTCTGATGACTCATTCTTTTCTGTTGTATTCATAACGTTATCATCATATACTTGGGTACACATGACCCTTATGGCTCATACACGAGACCGGCGTCGGCTCAGTACACGTGTTCTAAAACTGACTCGACTCGAAAATAACGGTCGAACCGACCGGTTCTGAATATAAAACCCTGACCCAAATCGCGGCTTTTACAGTAACCACCGATGACTCTCCTACAGTCCGATGTTGAATCCCACCTTGTTCACATATTTGGATCTCCTAAACGGACATCCAACCTTTAGTTATGCCGACCCTATGTCAGACAACAGTCAACCACATGAATATATTTTTTCAAAAAGATAAAAATTAATGTTTAGATTATTTTCTTTGATTGATCAGGGATTTAGAGTTATGAATTTAACTTATTTTAAGTCATATACTATTTTAAATCGGCCTGAATTTGAGTTAATAGATAACGAGAATCGCTCGTTGAAGCCTAAAGTCACTTACCCTATTAACTAGCAAGATAGAGAATTAGTTTGTCGATGACATAAGACATTGAAATTACTTGACTGTTACGCTTTAAGCAATTCAACTTGTGTAGATGAAAATGATAATATTAGTGGATTTAAAAGTCACGATTGTCATGTATTTTGGACTTATGCCTGTTGGTTTTCGTGATTTAATTCCTAATCCTCTATGAAATGCAATGACAGAATTATAACATTCTTTCAGAGTTATCAAATCAATATCATTGGTTGTTGAACACTGTGAATAGTCAGAAAAAGGACATTTCCCTAATATTGTGCAAGTTAGAAAAATCTTACTACCCGACTTTTTAAATTTAGTGGAGCATTTACCTATTCGCTTAGTGTATGAGACTCGTGTATATGGGCCGCCTCATTATACATTGGCGTATCCTTTTGAAAAAAATTAATCAATATTTAAAGAGAAAAACATCAAATAAAGTATATTTGGAAGGTTCAATATGTTAGGCTTATATGGTAAAGGAAATGTTAATATTTTGTTCATTCTATTTTGAAGATAACAAATCAATGCCACTTAATCTTTTAAGTCATGACATTGGATCTCTAGTTATTATTAGGTTGTTGCATGTATTCTTGTTTGCCATGCATTTAGATGGACATTAGCATTAATCTTCCTGTTCGAGACGCAGAGTTGATTGATTTATTGCTTTTCAGGTTAACCGGCTAAGTATATATCTCAACTCGACCAAGCATTTTTAGTTTAGTTCCTAAATGGAATTTAAAGTGTTATAGATCAGCTGTAAACGAGCCGAGCCCAGTCTCGTCTTTTTGTTCATGTTAAGCTTAGTCTTGTATTAGGGTATAATTTTACGAAGCGAGCACGAACGGTTTGAAAATCTATTCTAAATATTCAAGTTTTATTTAATGAGGCTGTAGTTGACCAAAGCCAAACCCTTGGATGGCTCTGCCAAGGTCCAATTTACCCTTATCAAAATAAATTAATTTCAATCCAAAGAAAAATATTATTTTATAAATTAAAACCCTAGTAGTATATAAACAATCAATGCATACACTTGTAATATGGTACTAAGTAACAAATTAAGTTAAACTAATATTTTATTAAAATATATTGAACTCAACCTTCTCCGTTAAGGGGGTTCGATGAATTAGATCATCGAACTATTAATTTCATGCCGGATATTTATCTGAGCTTTAGAATCTACATTCTCTTTTAAAATAAGAAGGTTTTTAACACTACCTTAATTATTGCTTTTTCACTAATAAACTATCTACAAAAATAACGTCAAATATTCTTATAACAAGAAAATTTTTAATAAAAAATACTTTAAAACTATAAGATATTTTTAACTAACCAAATTATAACTGAATATATAAAGAAATATTCTTAAAATATAATTAATTATAACCTAGATAAATGATATATACTTTTATGTTATCATTTATATTTATTTAAGTTTCTTAAATGTAATAAATATTTCTTTCTATTTTTTAAAAAATGTTTAATAATAAATTTATCTCAATATTTTTTTAATAAATCAATCTATAATAATAATGAACCGAAGGCGTTTCCTTGCTAAATACGAAGTAGCTAGTTTATCTCAATTACACCCCATCACCTCTCAACCTAAAATCCTTCACATTATTCTTATCCAATACGTACGTGTATATCAAGAATAATACGAGAGCAGTATTATACAGCAACGCATGTGGCAAACACGCGGGTCAAGAAAGCCATCCACGTACGCTGGGTCCCAGCTGCTCCTTAGGAAAGAGAATTTTCAGTAAGCAGTCCCTTTCTCTTTTCTGGACGTTTGTCAGGACTCCATCCAAGGTCATCATCTTCTCCAATCATCCCAACGCACCTGCCAACCAGATTCTCTGCTCCCAGATGCTTACACAGCTAGATAACATTGCTTAAAGTACCATGCAACTTGAATATACAGGTGATGATTAAGAGAAAGAGCGTCAAGCAAAGTAGCTGCTGGGAGGGTGTGGCAGAGATGGAGAGATACGAGTATTTGAAGGATATTGGGTCTGGGAATTTTGGGGTGGCTAAGCTTGTGAGGGATAAGAAGACCAAAGAACTCTTTGCAGTCAAGTTGATTGAGAGAGGGCAACAGAAGGTTTCTCTTATAATTTATTTGTTATTTATCTTTTATTAGTTTGTCTATTCGTAGGCAGTCTTTGAATTTTTAAACTGTTGGGTGTCCTCTGTTTTATTCTAATTGTGCACGGATATTCATTTTTATTTTTTGGGTAACAGATTGATGAGCATGTTCGGAGGGAGATAATGAATCACAGATCACTCAAGCATCCCAATATAGTTAGGTTCAAAGAGGTAGAAGTTGTTCAGATTAAGTGGTACCCAATCCTATTCTGTTTTAACATACTTCCTACTGCTTTGGCCTTTTGTTTATTCAATCTTTCTATTTGGATTTTTTGATTAAGGTCTCTCAGTTTGAATAAAATGAACGAAATTATTAAGAGAGAGAGAGAGAGAGAGAGAGAGAGAGAGAGAAATGGGAACGAAAAAAATGACAGTACGGAAATTTTGAAAATGTCCTAAGTACATGTTTTTTGGATGGCCAGAAATTGAATGAAAAAAATGGAAATTTTGAAAATTTCTCCATTTTTTTGTCCCTCAGACCAATCAATTTTTGTTTCTTAAATTATTCCTGCGGGCCCTCACATTAAGAAAAATTGAAATTTTCTTCGAAATAGTTCATGTAACCGAGCAGCTCGAAATTTCCTATCCCCTAGTTTTACAATTATTTAGCCTTATGTTACATTTTGTTTACCCCATTTTATGCCAGCCAAATAGTTGATAAAGTTGCATGTGCCTAGAGAAAAATGCTCGAGTTTAGTACTTTTTTTAATGAATCTTTTCTTGTTTGGTTAACGATTTTTTGTCTTCTGGGATCACTTCAAACATTCCCAATGTTTTTTCGTTTGTATGCAGCTAACTGCTCGAAATTTTAAAAAAAAATTTAAAAAGCTTTAAGGTCCCAATTGCATTCTTGCCTTCATGGACCACTCTTCCTCCTCTAAATTAGGGGGAAAAAAGTTGTTTATTTGGCACGCTCAGATTTTAGAGAATGGAAGAGCCAATTTGCCACAACAAAAGAATATACTCGCATGTCACCTGAATGGAAATTCATTCCAGTTCTCTTTCACTTTTTTTGTTTTTGGTAAATAATTCCTAGTGTACCCAACATACTAAAAAAATACCACTTTCCCCACCGTGGTGACGGTTGTTTCTTTCTCCATGGTTGGAAAAAATGGGCTAATAGGTTGTTTTAGGTTAAACTTTTCTCAGGTTGAAAAATATAGGTTAATTATGGACCTCAATACTTTTCTTCATTTTTTTTTTTGGCATTGCACAGAATGTACTTACTTGGTTGGCATGTTGTTATGGAGGAAAGAAGAGTTCACACACAATCGTAAAAAACAATGGAGAAATGTATAAATGATATATAAGCCTATGTTTTATAACCATGGCGAATTCTTGACCTAAAAGAGCCTATTAACCAATGCTTTCCAACCATGGAGAAAGAATTTACCGTAATCTACTGTTGTAGAAAGTGGTATTTTTTAGAATATTATTTGAGCCATATAAACGAAAACATGGCGTAAACTAATCAGCCTGCCATAACCTTATTCCTAGCTCTCTAAAATGGGGAATGTATGAACAACAACATTTGTCCAGATTGGAACTTCGTTTGATAAGTGTGTTTAACAGGTCTTATTGACACCTACTCATCTAGCTATAGTGATGGAATATGCAGCTGGAGGTGAGCTCTTTGAGAGGATTTGTAATGCTGGCAGATTTAGTGAAGACGAGGTGCATAGCCAAATGACTCTTTTAAATCTTGCCTTATGATCATTGCCTGATCATGGATACTCATGTATTGTATCATTTTTTTTTACAATGTAATGATTCCGTATTTTGTTATAATAGGCGAGATTTTTCTTTCAACAACTGATATCAGGAGTCAGTTATTGTCACACTATGGTATGTATCCTCAATGCCCACAAATATTATTGAGAACTTTTATTACCTAGATATCGTGCTCATTTTGACATTTAATTTTTTGTTTGGGTTTTCTCTGTTTTTCCCCCAGCAAGTATGTCATAGAGATTTGAAGCTTGAGAACACACTCTTAGATGGAAGCATGGCACCTCGTCTCAAGATTTGTGATTTTGGGTATTCCAAGGTGGATAGAAGCTAGAATTGCTTCACAAAGGCTTCTAAAATATTGCATTGCATTTCTTTACAAATTAATTCTTAATTGCAGTCTTCCGTGCTACATTCTCAACCTAAATCCACAGTCGGAACACCTGCTTACATTGCCCCCGAGGTCTTCTCAAGAAAGGAGTATGACGGAAAGGTTCGACATATGAATTCTTCCCTTCCTGTTGTAAATTCCTTTGTTTCAAATTTTAGTGTGAAGCTGGTTTGCTTTATAATTATTCGGAAAATTTGTAGATTGCAGATGTTTGGTCATGCGGAGTCACTTTATATGTAATGCTCGTTGGAGCTTATCCTTTTGAGGACCCTGAGGACCCAAGAAATTTTAGGAAGACAATTGGGGTTAGTTGTTTTCCTCCCAAAGCAGAGTGCTTAGTTTTATGTAGAGACTCTGTTGCACAAACGCGCCTAATGATTTACGTTATGTTTTACATTATGCATTACACAATGTCCACCTTACTCTTGTTTTTGATTGTGGCAGAGAATTTTGGGCGTCCAGTATTCTATACCAGATTATGTGCGTGTATCCGCAGGTTGCAACCATCTTTTGTCGCGCATATTTGTTGCAAATCCGGAAAAGGTATTTCCTTCCAATGTTGCCACATTAATAGACGTCGTCCCAAAGTAGTCGATCCCCAGTGGTCTTGCATTATTTTTAATTTGAAATTTCGCATTAACTTCTTGCCTTCTTATCACTTTATTTGGGCACAGAGAATAACAATTCCAGAGATCAAAATCCACTCCTGGTTCCTCAAGAACTTACCAATTGAATTAACGGACGGAAGTAATTGGAACTTGCAAGATGAGGGCTCAGAGCCTCAAACCCAAAGTGTTGAGGAGATAATGAGCTTGATAGAAGAAGCTGGAAAACCGTTGGATGGCTCGAAGGTCGGAGGTGAGTACATTGGTGGAAGTGTTGGTCTAGACGACATGGATACAGATGCTGATTTTGATGAGAGTGAGCTGAGTGGAGACTTTGAGTATGCAGTATGAACAAGTTTGTGGATCTTTGTGTTTTTATACATGTTTGAGGGAGTGTGTGTGGTGGGTTCTTCATAGTTCATAGGTCTTTATCTTCTTGACACCAAGTTCTATTTACCAAATGGATAATTTAATTCATATGCACATCAGAGGAAGATAACATTTCTATCTGATTTGTAGATATGTACACTCGTACTTTTTCATGCCAAGTATCCTCTCAATTCCTGCTAAAGAGAAATATGGAATTAAGTGATAGAAAATGGTATCTAGGCTAAACATATTAGGAAGATAGAACAGTGGAATTAAAAAACTTTTAGTTTCGAAACTACTTAATGTGTCAGAACCTGAATGTTGAATTTTCTATGAAATGGATAATGTTTGTGTGATCTATAAATTAATTAATAAATAACACTAGCGGAAAAGAGGCTTTATCAGCCAAACCCGGTTCGGCTGGCTTGATGATCATTCAGCCCTCGCCTCGATACCTTTTCTTATAAAACTAGTCATAAATCCCACGTAATATGCAATATGCAATACGCCGGATATACTTTTACAAATAGACTAATATTATGATTCTTAAACATATAGATTCCAAATTATCAATGTCTAATATCAAATATTTAAAATTATTTAAAGTTAATTGAAATGTAAACCTATAATATTTTGAAAGTACCTAAACTATAATAACTAATAGATATAAATCAATTACTTTTGATCATTATCAGACTCGATAGAAATATATATATATCTATATATATATATAAATATATAATAATAATAATAATAACTTGTGTGAAAGAAATATAATAATTTTAATGGGGATATCATTAATAAATAAATAAATATAAAAAAATCACAAAGTGTCCAAGTAAAAAACAAAATACTATACTTATTTTGCCAACTTCTAATAGACAATCAATTGTTGCTTCTTTTTCCAACTATATAATTAATTCTTCTTCAATTCTTTTTCTCATCACTAAGTTCATAGATCATAATCATAACTCCTCGTTGTAAACCTTTCACTAACCCATTGAAAGTTCACTGTCCTTTTACATCTACATCTTTAAAAAAATTTTAAAATAATTTTTAAATGAAAAGGGAAAATATTACAATTTAAAAAATATATGAAAAAATACAGTAATTTTAATAAGGGAAAAATCATCATTGAGTAAAAGTAAAAAAAATCACAAAGTGCCCAACGCAAAAAATAATGTTTTTGGGCAAAATTAAAACTAAAATAAAATCCTGAAGTGAAAGTAATAAATTAAAAGGTAAAAATCCAAAAAAAAATTGACGTGTAAATAATAAAAATAAAACAATGATAAAGGAGAGAAAATAAATAAATAAAATTTTTAGGCTATCAAAAAATGAATAATGTTAATAATGAAGAAGTTAATTACAAGAAAAAACAAATACAAATACTTTGCATAGGAGAAAAAACCCAAATAATTAAATTATAAATAAACCCAAAAAAGTTTTTAAAAAAGATTAATCTAATTATTGCATAGTTATTCCTGCCTTTTGAAACAGTAATTTTAAAAAATTCTCTACCGATTTAATGGAGAAATATCTTAAGAGACATTATTGGTATATTTATGAGGAGGGGATTGAGTACAACTAGGGCTGCTAATTGAATGAGTTAGCTCGTGAGTATTTGATGTTTGACTTGGCTCAATTCATTTCGAAACTTGACATTTAAATGCACGAACTCGAATTTGAGTCAAATTCGAATCCTACGAATTAAGTTTGAGCAAGGCAATGTTCGGCTTGACTCGACTTGATTATAACTCGATCTCGACTTGATAATATAATATAATAATATATATAATATATCTTGCCCACTTTAAATATATATGAAATTGTGATAAGGGGGAAATAATTTTGTATTAAAATATACTTCTTTGAATTCTTCCTCCCCTCCAATTTCCAATCGTCTCTTTCCTTCACGGCTTCCAAAAGGTGCTTCCATGTGTTATCGGCTTATTTAGTTAATAGTTATCTATAAAAAAATATTACATAATTTTATGAAAAAGAATAAAAAATGTTAATAGAGGATGCACACTTATATTAAAAATTTCTTCCATGTTTGCTGTTAACATAATATGAAAAATACTTATATGAAAAAAAGTAAAGCACTAAATCAATCCCAAAAAATAAATACCCAACAAATATACACAAAATAGAAATCAAACATAAAAAATTATATTTTTTTAAAAAATCAAGAAATTTAAATTGGCTTAATTCAATTTAATTGTATAGCATTTTATTAGATTTTATTTAGTATTTTTGGATTTATTTTATTATTATTGACTCGAGTCAAGAGCGAGTCAAATTTTATTTACAAAACTACCCTTACATGCATTTTCTCCCCCACTAATGATGCCTATTCATCTTCTTTCCTAGCCAACCTCCTCTTATAGCCGCACCATGTCGCTATGGCCAATGGGAACCTTCATATCTGACCATTGTGCCCAACCCATTGCCATCCTCCTTCACCTGGACAGCAGCCTGACTTCCCTATCGTTCCAAAAGTGTAACTCTTCTTCTCCTGAAGCCTTTATCTCTGACCATCGTCCCCAACCCATCGCCTTCTTCCTCTGCCCAGACCGTGGTTTGAGTTCCTTGATGTTCCCGAAGTGCAACTCTTCCTCCCAGCCGCTTTCTTCTTTTTGCTGCCACCACCATCGCCGCCATTGTGGCCGATCGGAGCGTTCATCTGAGACCACCTTCCCCGATCCATCTCTGTCCTCCTCTGCCTGGATTGTGCCCTAAGTTCCTGAAGTGCAACTCTTCCTCCAGGCCCCCTTCTTCTTCTGGCCACCACCGCCACTGTGCCTGACTGGAGTCTTTATCTCCGACCACCTTCCCCAATCCATCGCCGTCCTCCTCTGCCCGCATTGCGGCCTGAGTTGCCTGACATTCCCGAAGTGCAACTCTTCCTCCTAGTAGCCTTCTTCTTCTGGCTGCCGTTGCCACCACTGTGGCCGACCGGAGCCTTCATCTATGACCAAGCAATTTGGGTGTGCTTGGAACACTCACATATACGGTACTTACGAACATGCTTCTCATATATCATTAGGTTATGGTGGGAGATAAGAAGTAAGAACTCACTACCTCTTGTGTAGGATTGGATGGTGAAGGGTTTTCAAACTTTTCTTGCCCCACTGATTTTCTTTTTCAAATGTATTTTGGAGAAAATCAAATGGAAGCTAGAAGATTCATATCATGAGTGGAATTTAGGTAGGGAGGATCTGGTTGGAGATGATGGAATTCTAGTGCCCGCTTTGTTCTCTTTTAGATGGATTAGCTCAACCGCTGATCTTCAATAGTTAATTGAACTATGGTTAAGGAGTTTGCTGGAAATGTGATGGATTGATATTAGGTGAAAAGCTTGGTGTGCTGTATATTTTTGCAGCAAACCATGCATTTCATGAGTAGTGGTTGGCCCATGGTTTTCAATTTTCATACGATAAAAAATAGTGGATAGATTAGATTTTTGGTTTTTGAGAGAAGAGAGATGCTTAGGCTATCCATCTCACCTTCTTCCCCCTTGAAGAAATATAGAATGTACCCAAACATTTCCTTTATCCTGAGATATTTCACTTGATCATCTGACCTGTTTGACGCATTGAAGTTTTAACAAGCGCTAGTAAGATTTGTGGGTGTATTCCACCTGTTTTAACATGGACATTAAAGGTGTGAAGATCACCTAAATGTCAACATGATCTTCATCAACTAACCATTCTCATCAGATATTAAAATTCTAGAATTGAGATTATTTTTTGTTTCAAAGTGAGATTTATTGATCTTGTGTCTTTCATCAGTTTGCACTAGTGGAAAAAATGGCCTTTTGACTTTCATCTGTTTAGTTTGATTGCTTGAAAATGAATGTTTAGTATTTTTGATCCATTTTCTTCGTTGCAACTTCTTTGATTTTTATAATTACTAATTCAACTGATAATGACCGGTGGATTTATTGTTGGGTGTTAATTTAATATTTTTTTTACAATTTTTGATAAAGTATTTTGTTATAAAGATATTTTTCTATTGTTAATAGTAGGAAGTTGGTTCTGCGAGGATTTGAATATATTAGTTAGCAAATGCATTGACAATTGAATATGAAATACATGGTAGTCATTATACCTATAAAAAATAAATAATTAATTTTATTACACAGATTATTAATGGCTACACCCACAAGTGCCCCAAGTAGATTAGAAGAATAATGAATCAACTCTAGAAGAAGAAAATCAACTTGAAAATAGAGAAAAAAGAAAAAGAATGTCAAAAGCGTGGAAGGAATTTTTGAGTGTGATTATTGACAAAAAGGAGTATAATTAATAAAAGCATTGTCAGAAGAAGTACTTAAAGTCTAAGAGTGGTTGTCCTACGCAATTGAATCGCCATTTGATAACATGTCCAAAGAAGAAGAAAACAAAAGGTCAATAAGAACTTGCAATTATTCCAAAATTGCCTAATGAAGACGAGGATTTAGAATTTGTAAGTGTGATTACCTATAAGTATGATAAGGAAAGGGTGAGAAAAATTTTGTACATCTTGATCATAGTGGACAAAAGACCTGTAACGACCCGCCCGTTCCGAGCCACGAGCCAAGTATTACTATATGTAACTAAATATTTCATAAATTAATTTTCTATTAATTTTCAAGATTTTTAACAAATCCACAACAATTATTTTAATATATATATATGCTCGGAATAATCAAGTCCCATGAACTGAACCAAAATCCCATTGTCATGCAAACCATCTCGAGAAAAGAATAATCCAATAATAGAGTCCTTCAGCTGTCCCGACTCTACCCATCCTTCCATCCTCATACCTACGGAGGCAATTCCGCGTTAGTGATAAAAACACTAAGCCGTATAATTAAATAAAACAAGTCCATAAACTCCCTATCATTATCTATAATAATGGTATTTGTGACCATTCCAACATGTCCATTTATTAGCTGATGGTTCAGTCCACCATGTCCATTAATTGGCTGATGGGTCAGTCCACCATGTCCATCTATTGGCTGATGGGTCAGTTCATCATGTCCATTACCGGTTAGCGAGTCCAATCCACCAGGTCCATTATCGGCTGATAGGTCAGTCCACCATGTCCGTTATCGGCTGATGGGTCAGTCCACCATGTCCATCTATTGGCTGATGGGTCAGTCCACCATATCTATAATTGACTAGCGAGTCCAATCCGCCATGTCCAATTTATTGGCTGATGGGTCAGTCCATCATGTTCATTGCCGGCTAGCGAGCCCAATCCGCCATGTCCGTTATCGGTTGGTGAGTCCAATCTACCATGTCTATAATTGGCTGGCAAGTCCAATCTTCCATGTCCAATTTATTGGCTAATGGGTCAGTCCATCATGTCCATTACTGGTTGACGAGTCCAATTTACCATGTTCATTACTGGTTGGCGAGTCCAATCTACCATGTTCGTAATTAGTTGGCGAGTCCAATCCACCATATCCAATTTCTTAGCTGATGGGTCAGTCCATCATGTCTGTTACTAGCTGGCGAGTCAAATTCGCCATGTCCGTTATCGGCTGGTGAGTCCAATCCACCATGTTCATAATTGGCTGGCGAGGTCCAATCCGCCATGTCCGTTATCGGCTGGCGAATCCAATCCGCCATGTCCGTTACCGGCTGGCGTAATCCAATCTACCATGTCCGTTGACCGGCGGCGAGTCTAATCTGCTATGTCCGTTATTGGCTGGCAGAGTCCAATCCGCCATGTCCGTTATTGGCTGGCGAGTCCAATCCGCCATGTCCGTTATCGGCTGGCGAGTCCAATCCGCCATGTCCTTAATTGGCTGGCGAGTCCAATCTGCCATGTCCAATTTATTGGCTGATGGGTCAGTCCATCATGTCCATTACCAGCTGGCGAGTCCAATCCACTATGTCTATTATCGGCTGGTGAGTCTAGTCCACCATGTTCGTTATCGGCTGGTGAGTCTAGTCCACCATGTCCTATAGTTGACTGATGGGTCAATCCACCATGTCTGTCTATTGGCTGATGGGTCAGTCCACCATGTCCATAATTGGCTGGAGAGTCCAATCCGCCATGTCCAACTTAGTGTATTATGGCTGTCAGGTCTCATTCTGACATGTCCATTATTGGATTTTGAAGGGCATAGCCCTTGTAATACTGAGTCAATCCGTTGACCCCGGTTGCACTCGGTGCATGGTGGTCAAATCTGGCTCAAGCCGACCAGGTTGTCCACAAAGGAAAATATAATATTTTAAATAATTATACGGACCTGGAATTGTGATGAGTGTGTCTGCAACTAGAACACATGATCCTAATATGAATGTAATTTCTCTAAAGCTAAATGTGCTCACAAGCTATCCAGAGGATGTTTTATGTAACAATAGAACTCTCCTTTATATAGAATAATATGTGTGGAATTTAAGAAGCTCATTATATTAAATTTTATAGAAAAGAACGTAATCACTCATTTCTATATTATTTGTGTGATAATGAAAAGTCAAAAACTTACTATTAAGTGATACAAATGGTTTATAAATGATATTGATTCTTAAGAATTTATTTAATTAAATATTATTGATAGTTCGTTTTAAGATTTATAAAACCCTAAATAAAATAACCTAATTATTTTTTTTTGGGTTTTACAATATTGTGAGATCCCTCAACTTAGTCCCACATCTAATACCTACTGGGAGAAGATCCTATTTATAAGTGGGAATAGACTATAGATCTTTAACTTTGGTTAACCCTTTTAAAGAAATGACTTAGGTCCATTACGTTACACTTTGGGCCGGGTCGTTACAGGTGTCAGAGCAACTTGGTCTGTATTAGATGGTGGGCTGGACTAGGGATGTTGGTTAGGCTGTCGGTCACGGGCCAGAAAGGTTGTGGGCTGGGGCTAGCAATGGACCGGACTAGGGACGTTGGCTAGGCTGTCGGCCATGGGCCAGAAAGGTCGTGGGTTGGGGCTAGAAACGGGCCAAGTATAGGCATTTCGGGGACGAAATTTCCTAAGGTGGGTGGATTGTGAGATCCCCTCAACTTAGTCCCACATCTAATACCTACTGGGAGAAGATCATGTTTATAAGTGGGAATGGACTATAGATCTTTAACTTGGGTTAACCCTTTAAAGGACTTAGGTCCATTACGTTGCACTTTGGGCAGGGTCGTTACAAGACCTTTCAAATCAATTGACACACTATAAGGAATGATTGGATCAAATTGAATCACAAAGAAAAAAGGTTTTAAAGAATAAGTTGAAAGAAATAGAGAGTGTTTGTTTTATATGTGATACTTGGACACTATTCAGTTTGTTTTATATTTGAGTTTCACAGTGCATTATGTGGATGCAAATTGGAGATGATGGATTGGAGGCTTGAGAGATTAAATTTTCACTATTCAGTTTGTTTTATATTTGAGTTTCACAGTGCATTATGTGGATGCAAATTGGAAACTACATTTCCCTCCTCCTCGTACTGGTTATGTAATGGTGAATTTAGTAAGTGAGTTGATGATGGATTGGAGGCTTGAAGATTAAATTTTCACCTTAACATTAGACAATGCATCTGTCAATGATAACAAGGTAACACTTCTTAAAGATAGTTTTCCTTTTAATGTGAAGTTTACCATTAGATGCAATGTTTTCCATGTTAGGTATTCGGCTAATATTCTTAATTTAATTGTTCAAGCTGGATTGGTACACGTGAAAAGAGTTATTGAAAATGCTCATGAGTCAATCAAATATATCAAGGGATCTATATCTAGAATGAAAGATTTTGACATATCTTTAATACATCTTGGTATATCAAGCAAAAGAGGTTGAATTTGGATGTGCAAACTCGTTGAAATTCTACTTACTTGATGTTGAGATTTGTAAAAGGGTAAAAATTGCTTTTAATCATCTGAAAGGTATAGATGGAAATTTTAAATGGTGCCTATTGGATATGGATTGGAATAAGTATGATGAGATTGAAGACTTACTTGAAGTATTTTATCAAGCAATTATTGTTTTCTCTATGAGTAAGTATCCAACAACAAATCTATTCTTTGCTATACTTCAAAAAGTGAAAGAGAAGTTAGATTACCTTCATCTTCATAGGCAATGATATATTTATCAAATGGTTGATAGCATTAAAGATAAATATGACAAGTATTGGGTAGAAAATAGTTTAGTTATAGCCATTGCACGTGTGCTAGATTCAAGATATTAATTGGGAAGGGTTAAATTTATTTTAAGCAAAATTTATCATTCTGAGTCAATTTTTTATGTTGAAATGAATAGGGTTGAGGATACTTTAAAAGGGGTATACAAATTCTATGAGAACAAATTAAGAGATAGCTCGGATCATGATTACTTTCTTAAAAATGAAAGTGGTGATAAAATGTTCACTGATGAGGAAGAATTTGAAAGATTTATAGAATCTTGTGAGCAACTCCATATGAATAAATTGGACTTAGATGCATATCTTGAAGAACAAATAATCAAATTTAATCATAGAGCACATTTTGATGTTTTGGATTATTGGAAAACTGTTTCATTGAAATATAAAACCTTAGGGGCCATGGCAAAAGATATTTTAGCAATTTTACTTTCTTCAGTAATGTCAGAATCTACTTTTAGTATGGGTGGGAGAGTTACTAGTGATCATCATGGTAACTTGAAACTGAACACAATTAAAGCTTTAATTTGCGCTCAAGCTTGGCTACGCCCACGATATTGTGAAGAAAGTGAAGATGAGGATAATGAGGACTTAGGTAATAATTTACATTGTACATGTTACTCCTAAGTGCTTGCTATTTAATAGTGAATATTGTCTTTTCTTATTTGTCTTGTCATGATTGTGCTTTTAGATTATTTCTATATTTTAATATCATAATACTATTTATGTAATAAGTTAAAGTACAACTATATCCTAATTTTATATTCAATTTTTTAGATCTAAAAGTGAAATAGAGTTCTTTAATATCTACTTCTATTGATTTGTTTTACATCACATATTCAAACATAAGGTTTGTTTAAAATTTTAATATCTACTTTTGTTAGTTGTTAACTTGTTATAGCTTTGGTAGTTATTAGAATACACCATGACCTTTATTCATTGGGATGATACTAGAATATATTTATTCATTTTACAAAATTTATTTATTTTTATTTAATTTAACATCTCACAATGAATGATATTTATTAATTTTTTCCAGGATGAAGGCTGCATAAAAGCTATCTAAATATAGATGAAGTCTATAAAATATAGACTTTTGATAGTTTTTTCAATTTTGGGTTTATAATTCTAAGCATTTTATTTTTTAGAAACATATACTATTGAATAGTGTCTTAGGTATTTTGTAAAAAAATTTAAACCAGGTTGAAACATGAAAATACTTTTTATTATCGAGATAATATATATAAATATGTTGATAGAATATTTTTGTTAATATTAGTCTCTATAACTGGATATTTTTCTCTTAAACAAGCTATTTTTGACTTTTTGATCGAGCTAGTTTCAAACTCCTAAACGAGCTAGTTTCGAGCTCCTAAACGAGTTGGTTTCGAGTTCCTCAAAGAACTGGCTTCGACGCGCTCCTCAACGAACTGGTTTCTGAGCTCCCAAACGAGCTGGTTTCAAGCTCCCAAATGAGTTGGTTTTGGACTTTTTAAAATTAAATAATTTAAGTGTGTTCAACATCGAGTCGAGATCGAATAGCATAAAAAATATTTGAGTCGGTTTCAAATATATGTGTTTAAAACTTGTTCAATCTTGAGTCTAGTTTAAATGAACTTCGAGCTATTCGAATAAATTTGAATACAAATTGAGCTCCGCTCGTTTTGGTCATTTAGCAGCCCTAAGTACAACCCTTTGATGAGGGTGTGGCAATGAGAAGGTGCTACCCTTAAGAGGTGTATATCTTTAAAGAATGGTACAACCCTTTTTATGAGGAGCGTATATAAGGGTATGATACCTTTTAGAAAAGATGCATGCCTTTTAAAAGGGATATTATATTAAAAAGGTTATGATTATTTGTGAATTTATAATCTTAAAATTAACCACTAGCCCCACATCCGATTAAAATAAGTCCGGTAAAAGTACCTCCTTAAAATCAATCATTTGCTTCACACTCGCTTAGAATAAATATAGTAACAGCACCTCCTTAAAACAAATATGGCATGAATTCATTGGAATCCTTTCAGCGATAGGAAGATGTGCTGATTTGAGAAAAAAATTACTATCCCTTAGGCCCGATATCAACTTTAAAACCCACTTGTGAAGAAAATATTAATAATAATTTATGATTCTTTATCATCAATAATCTATAGCAAAAAAATATCCCTTAGACCTGATATTGAGCTGGTTTAAGCATATTGGCTGCAAATAGCCAAATAAGATCGCTGATTGTCTTGATTTGATCTACCTACTAGTGTTCGGGTGTAAAAAATACTTTTTAATTGATGGTTGTTCCATCTGTTGGTGACCAAATCTGACTGAGATTTGGCTACATTTTCAATGGATGTAAGATTGGGCAGTTATGTAAGATTTGATTTGGGCTTTGTAATCAAAAACAGATGTTTGGCACAAAAAGGCATGTGAGCCAATTATTTATATATATATGAGAAAAGGGAGTCCCTGCCAGTGTTGGTTTTGTTTCCGGCCGTTGGATCGCGATCCAATGGCTAGAAATCATTCCCTCCCTTCCCCCTCCTCTCCTCTCCCTGAGTCCTTCCCGGCGGCCCTTGCAACGCCCCCCTCGGCCCCGCCGCGCTCCCCTGCGTGGGCTGATTCCCGCGCCGCTTCCCCGCGCGTCCGCCACCCCCCCGCCGCGGCCCCGGCCGCACCCCGGCCGCAGCTGCAGCCGCGCACCCGCCAGCCGCTGCCCCCACCCCCTGGCCGTGCTGCGGTGCCTCCCTGCCCTCGCCCAAAGCTGCAGCTCCCCCTCCCCTCCCGGCCGCCACCGGGCGTCTACCCTCCGGCCCACTCCCCCCTCCTCGGCCCCCGGCGGCAGACGCAGGCCCCCCGCGTCTACCCCCCACCCCCGGGCGCCCCCTTGCATCCCCCGGCAGCGCCAAGGCCCTGCCCACCCCCCACGGCGGCGTGCCCCACCCCCGTGGACGGCGGCGAGGTCGCCGGCGGTGGGTCGCGTGGCAAAGCAGAGGGGGAGGGGGGAAGAAACAGGGGAGAAAACAGAGGAGCAGTCGATGGCAATTTCGTAATAAAAACTTGACTCGATCCCGACTCGAGTCAATATTACGAAATGAATTTAAAAAATAAAGTAATTTCGTAATAAAAATTTGACTCGCTCTAAACTTAAATCAATTTTATGAAATAAATTATTTTTTAAAAAAATAATTTCATAAAATTGACTCGAGTGAGGATCGAGACAAGTTTTTATTATGAAATTATTTTATTTTTTAAATTTTATTTCATAAAATTGACTCGAGTCAGGATCGACTCAAGTTTTTATTACAAAATTATTTTATCTTTTTAAAATTCATTTCGTAATATTGACTCGAGTCGGGACCGAGTCAAGTTTTTATTACAAAAGATTTTGTAATAAAAACTTGACTCGATCCCGACTCGAGTCAATATTACGAAATGAATTTTAAAAAGATAAAATAATTTTGTAATAAAAACTTGAGTCGATCCTGACTCGAGTCAATTTTATGAAATAAAATTTAAAAAATAAAATAATTTCATAATAAAAACTTGTCTCGATCCTCACTCGAGTCAATTTTATGAAATTATTTTTTAAAAAATAATTTATTTCATAAAATTGATTTAAGTTTAGAGCGAGTCAAATTTTTATTACGAAATTACTTTATTTTTTAAATTTTATTTCATAAAATTGACTCGAGTCAGGATCGACTCAAGTTTTTATTACAAAATTATTTTATCTTTTTAAAATTCATTTCGTAATATTGACTCGAGTCGGGATCGAGTCAAGTTTTTATTACAAAATCTTTCGTAATAAAAACTTGACTCGGTCCCGACTCGAGTCAATATTACGAAATGAATTTTAAAAGATAAAATAATTTTGTAATAAAAACTTGAGTCGATCCTGACTCGAGTCAATTTTATGAAATAAAATTTAAAAAATAAAATAATTTCATAATAAAAACTTGTCTCGATCCTCACTCGAGTCAATTTTATGAAATTATTTTTTTAAAAAATAATTTATTTCATAAAATTGATTTAAGTTTAGAGCGAGTCAAATTTTTATTACGAAATTACTTTATTTTTTAAATTCATTTCGTAATATTGACTCGAGTCGGGATCGAGTCAAGTTTTTATTACGAAATTGCCATCGACTGCTCCTCTGTTTTCTCCCCTGTTTCTTCCCCCTCCCCCTCTGCTTTGCCACGCGACCCACTGCCGGCGACCTCGCCGCCGTCCACGGGGGGTGGGGGCCGCATCTGCCGCCGTGGGGGGGTGGGCGGGGCCTTGGCGCTGCCGGGGGATGCAAGGGGGCGCCCGGGGGTGGGGGGTAGACGCGGGGGGCCTGCGTCTGCCGCCGGGGGCCGGGGAGGGGGGAGTGGGCCGGAGGGTAGACGCCCGGCGGCGGCCGGGAGGGGGAGGGGGAGCTGCAGCTTTGGGCGAGGGCAGGGAGGCGCCGCGGCGCGGCCAGGGGTGGGGGCAGCGGCTGGCGGGTGCGCGGCTGCAGCTGCGGCCGGGGTGCGGCCGGGGCGCGGCTGGGCGAGGGGGTGGCGGACGCGTGGGGAAGCGGCGCTGGAATCAGCCCGCGCGGGGGAGCGCGGCGGGGCCGAGGGGGGCGTTGCAAGGGCCGCCGGGAAGGACTCGGGGAGAGGAGAGGAGGGGGAAGGGAGGGAATGATTTCCAGCCGTTGGATCGCGATCCAACGATCCAATGGCTGGGAAACAAAATCCCGCACAGGCAGGAGTCCGTGCTCAAGCACAGACTCCCTTTCTCTATATATGTATGTGATGATATATATATATATATATATATATATATATACACACACCCACACCCCTACATAGGGGGATTTTTGAGGTGTGTTGCTCTGCATTTTGCAGCGCAGACAGTGCACCAGATTGATGGCTGTTGCCCACACCCACACCCCTTCGTAGTTCCACCCTTATCGCAATCTCAGCAGCGCTCCACCTTGAGGGAGGGTTGATGACAAGACAAAGCATTGAGGCGACTGGCTATGTCGAGGCCAGCAGCGCTCTACGAAACAGAGCAGGGAGGCGGGCAGCGAACAGGGTAAGGAAAGAGAAAGAGGGGAAAGGAAGGGAAAGAGGGCAGAGATGGTGCACTGGCTAGCAGTGTTGCAAGTGATGGTGGCGGCAAGGTCGCCGGTGGTCGGGGTGGAGCGGCAAAAATAGAGGAGGGGGGACGATCGTCGGTAGGGGAGAAATAGGGGAGGTCGGGAGTGAAGAAAACTCAATGGCAATTTCGTAATAAAAACTTGATTTGCTCCTGACTCAAGTCAATATTATGAAATAAATCCTAAAAAATATAAAAAAACTTAACCCCCTCTTGACTCGAGTCAATATTATGAAATAAATCAAAAAATATAAAAAATCTTGTTAGGTTGCGAGGTGGTTGGTAGCATTGGCCAGCAGCTTTGCTAGCTGGCAAAACAGAGGAGAAGGTCAGGGAAAAGAAATGCCTTTTGGTGCGGGGGTAGTTTCACAATAAAAAATTGACTTGCTCTCGACTAGAGTCAATATTACGAAATAAATTTTTTAAAAAAATTAAAATAAAAATACCATTAAATAAAAACTTGACTCGGCTCCTTGTCAATATTATGAAATAAATTTTAAAAAATTTAAAAATAATTTTAATAAAAACTTGACCCCAGTCAAGTTATTCAAGTTAGAAATCGATTATTTTATTTTATAATATTTTACGGTATTTTTTTTATATTTTTTGAGATGTATTTCGTAATATTGACTTGAGTCTGGAGCGAGTTAAGTTTTTATTGTGAAGCTACCCCTGCTTCTTAAGGCATTTTTTTCCCGACCTTGTCCCCTATTTTGCCAGCAAGCGATGCCACTCACCAGTGTTATCGCCGCCTCACGACCGGTCAAATTTTTTATATATTTTTGAATTTATTTCATAATATTGACTCGAGTCAAGAGCGAATCAAGTTTTTTTATATTTTTTAGGATTTATTTTATAATATTGACTTGAATCAGGGCGAGTTAAGTTTTTATTATAAAATTACCATCGAGTAATTTTTCTTCATCCCTGACCTTCCCTATTTCTCCCCTACCGACGATCGCCCCCTCCTCTATTTTTTGCTGCTCCACCTCGACCGTTGGTGACCTTGCCGTCGTCGTCACCTGCATCACTGCGTTGGCTAGCGCCGCCATCGTCACCCTCTTTCCCTTCCTTTTCCTTCTTTCTCTTTCCCTTACCCTATTCACCTCCCCTCCCTGCTCTGCTTCGTAGAGAGTTGCCGGCCTCGGCATAGTCGGTCCCCTTGATGACACTGTCTTGTTGTCAACCCTCCCTCAAGGTGGAGCGTTACCGGCCTCGGCACAGTAGGTCATGGGGGCGCCCGCGAGGTCACGGTGGGCGCGGCCGCGAAGGTCATGGGGGCACATTACGGGGGCAGCTACGGGTAGGGGCGGTAGGGGGAGAGTGGCTGGAAAGCCGAGGGGCGGCAATTGTGGGCAGGGGCAGGGGGAGCAGCTGGAAGGGGCAAGGGGAGCGGCGGGAAGGTAGGGGAGTGGAGGAAGGGTGAGGGGAGTGGCGGGAAGCCGGGCGGGCGGCGGCTGCGGGTGGGGGTGGTGGTGGTGGTGGGGGAGAGCGGTAGGAAAGCCAGGGGGTGGGGGGAGCGGTAGGAAGGGGGTGAGGGAGCGGAGGAAAGGGTGAGGGGAGTGGCGGGAAGCCGGGCAGGCGGCGGCGCTGCGGCAGGGGTGGGGGAGCGGTGAGAAGCTAAGAGGCGAGGGTAAGGCTGGGGTTGGCGGTTGAAGGCGGGAGCGGTGACTACGGGCAAGGGCGGTGGGGGGGTGGGGAGCGGCGAGAAAGCTGGGGAGGGAAGGGGGGAAATATGGTTAGGGTTGCTAATTGAGCGAGCCAGCTCGTGAGCATTTAGCGTTCGGCTCGGCTTGACTCGACTCGAAACTCGATATTTAAATGCTCGACTCGAACTCGACTCGAACTCGAATCTTACGAGCCGAGCTTGAGCAAGGTCGTGTTCGACTCGACTCGACTCGGTTATAACTCGAAATCGACTCGAACTCGACTCGTAGCTCGATTCGAACTCGACTCGATAAAATAATATAATAATATAGTCTTTATATTATATATATATATATATTATATTATATTATATTATATTATATTATATTATATTATATTATATTATATTATATTATATTATATTATATTATATATATATATATATATGCAATATAATAACAAAGATGTAAGATAGTTGAGATGGTAAGTATTCACCTTGATGACTTCAAGGTTGTGGGTTCAAACCACATTAGCCTCATTTTTTTTTAAAGTGAAGTACTTTTGACTTTTAATCGAGTTGGTTTCGAGCTCACGAACGAGCTGGCGAACGAGCTCATAAAAATTAAACAGTTTAAGTATATTCGAGCTCGAGTCGAGCTCGAACACATAAAAGATATTCGAGTCGAACTCGAGCATGTATGTCCAAAACTCGTTCGATCTCGAGTCGAGTTCGAACGAGTTTCGAACTATTCGAGCCGAGCTCGAACACATGTCGAGCTCGGCTCGCTCGCTCAATTAGCACCCCTAAATATGGTAGATAATTGGGCCATCAATCCGGTGCAGCACAATGATGGCAGCGCACTTTAAAATCCCCATGTATATATAAAATGTTACCTCTCCCGATGAAAAGAAAATTCTATGCACCCATTTAAGTATGGGATGCTTGATTAAAAGACGGCCTTGGATTGAAGGAAAATTATGTCTCTGATGTTGCCCATCCTTCCAATCGTACGTACGAGCCGGATCAAAATAGGAGCAAAAACACTGTTTGCAGCGTGGCTCATTATATCTTCTCTATATATATATTAATAAAAAAAGTATGAATGGTCTTAAGACATGTTTAGCATAAGAACCATATTTAACTCTGCTCGGGAGCGACGCCGATGGAGACGCCGTGCGTCTCCACCGTCGATCATCCGAAGAATCAACGGTGGAGACGCCGGCATCGCTCCCCGGCGGAGCTAAAATTTTTCCATAGCATAATCATGAGGCACACACCTATGTCAAATCACGAAGGCAAAGAAGTTACATTGATGGTTTACGGCAACAAACGTATCGTTTGTTCCCCCTCTTCATAATATTAATTCAATCACATCTCTAAAACCCAAAACCAGAAAAGGTAATAATCTTTAAGACACTCACGTATTAAGTGATGCATGTATACAAAACAAAAAGATTAATATGACGACCACAAATATCTTGATCAATCATAGACTGGCTTAGAACAACATGGCGGCGGCAAGCACAAAGGACCCGAGGACAGCAAGGCCGCTCAACCCAGCACCTACAGAGCTGCCGGAGTCGTCGCCGAAGGGGCCTTCGGCGCCAGGGCCGTCGGTGGCGATGGGCGGGGAGGAGACTCCGGAGTCGTCGTCGGAGGTCGGGGCCTGAGAGGACCCCGGGCCGTCGGCGGAGGAGGAGGGCGGGGTGGCCACCGAAGGAGAAGGAGGGGACTGGGAGGAGGGGGACGTGGCGGGGGAGCTCGAGCTCGGTGGCGGGGTGGTGGGGGCAGAGGGAGCCGGGGCCCCATTGGCTGTGGGAGCGACTGGGGCGGGGGTGGAAGGGGTGGTGGTGGGCGCCGGGGTGGAGGGGGTATCACCGGCGACCGGGGCGCTGGCAGGGGACTGGGCGATGGCGGGGACGAGGAGGGCGAGGAGCAAGACCAGAGCTGGGATCATGGCTTTGGTGCACTTCTCCATCTCTTCTCTCTTTCTTCTTGTTGGTGGTGTCAAGGAGAAAGAAAGAAGGATATGTTTGGTCTTTCCCCTTCTTGCTTTATTCCTTTATTTCTTTATTTTGTTCGTGGGTGGTGCAAGATTGATCAAAGGAGACAAGAAACAATGGTGTGTTTATATAGACAAAATATATAGGATGGTTATTTTGAGGTAGAAATCATTTCCTTTCAATTTTCTCACCATTTTTATCAATAATTAGTTGCATCATGCATGATGTTTTTATTTGGTTTTTAGCTTTTCTTAAAACTCGCAGTAAAAAATAGACAATGACAAGAAATTGGTTAATTTTCTTACTTTTTTTTCCCACTCCAAGCTTAAAATGGAGGGTAGTGTGTCTAAGAAAAGATTGTGTAATTGTGGCAAAATGGGATAACTGAGCAAGGTGAGACCGTACCTGTATATGCTGGTCGTTGGGTGTGAATGGTTGGTGCTTCAAATGAGGGCACCACATAGTTGTCTTCATCCTACACTTCAAAATTCTCAACCCCCCCCACCGAGCTGTTCTCTAACTCTCACCTTATACCTTATGTATTTAGACGAGTAAATTTATTATATTAATGTGTCCATAAGCTTGACTTGATCATAGATTCGGTTCCAAACTGAATCGAATTGTATTTGGCCTCAAACCTTAGCAAAACTGAATCGAATTGAATTGTATAACCAAATATTATTATCAAAGTTGTTTAAAAAGGTTTATTTTACTATACTAATCAAAACTACACAAATTGCAGTGGTCTTAATCTCGTCAAAAATATTCTAAACATATACACCACATTGAACATTTCAAAAATAACTATGATGGTGATTACATGCATTCGGACGTGTAAATATACTGTACTGATGTGGAAGCTTTTAAGTGGAGTGGCACGAGAGCCACTTAATAAATAAGAGTATCATACATCCTAGCATGCTCAAAATCCACGTCCATGCTATATAAGTCATTCCCTTATATTGTATAACGTGCAATACAACTATGTTGGGATGTAAACAAGCTAAGTTAGATCATGTGTATTTATGTTCGATTCAGTTTAACTTGAATTTATGCTCGTTAATTTTATGCTCGAGAAAATACTGTGCTTGAAATAGGGAGCTGGTTGTATTACGAAGAGAGCCTGAACTAAAGGGTGTTTGGCTCGGCTTTGTTTGAAACTCGAACTCGATTTGGCTCAACTTGGCTCATATAATATTTTTATATCAAGTTTTTAATACGAGTAAATAACTCTTATACCATCATCAATTACTTACAAAGAAATATTACTAGTATCTAACATGTTGCTTAACTAGTAACTATTTGGCTTGTTTAATAGTAGCAACACTTGTGCATATCATAAATTATTATTTTCCCAAAGTAATAAATATTAAATATGATTTATTTGTGACAAAATTACAAATATATACTGGTCGTACTTATAGTAACTAGTTGTTTATTTAATTAGTAAGTAACAACTAAGACATGTAGCAGTTATAAATTACATAGTAATGGATGATTAGTATTATTTATTAGTTACTACTAAATGTTAGATATTTGCTGCTTTTCGTGGTATAATCAAGCTAAGCTATTTTACTCAGGTTCGGCTTAACTCGACTCATATCGACTCATAATTAAACACCAACCAAGCTTAAACAAGTAAATGTTCAACTCAAACTCGGATCGAAATATATAACCTCCTAATGAGCCAAGTTTGAGCAAATTAGTTTAAAAGCAAGCTAAATATGAACAAAGTGGTACTCGTCTAAGTTTGGCTCATTTACACCCCTACAAATATGGTTTACAACACTTTCCCAAGTATGAATGTCAAGCCCTAAGACTCATTAAATGGAAAAGGAAGTACAACCAGCGTTGGCAAAATTGACCGATTCCAGTTGGAATCAGCCAATTTAAATCGGATTGGAAGGTTTCGGATCCGCAAAAGTGGGTAAATCATCGATTCAAACGAGTCAAATCGATTCCAACCGAGTCGAGCCGATTCAACCAAGAGTTGAGCGGCGGAGCGACGAGGGATGGGGCAGGGGGAGGACGTGCGGGCGGAGGGACGGGGAAGGAGGTGGGGGTGGGGGGAGGCAGGGTGGGGCGGGGCGACGACAGAATGGCAACCGAAGGTGGTAGTAGGGGATGGTCGGGGCTAACAGGGGAAGGGGGTGGCTGGGCGAGGTGGGGCGGGGCGGCAGCAAAACCTCAACTGAAGGCGGCAACAGCGAGGTGCGCAAGGGTCGATTTGGGCCAACAAGTGAAGGGGGTGGCATGGCATGGCATGGCAGGGCAGGGGTGCAGGGGGGACAAAGGCAGGGTCGACTGTGTGAGGCCAGGCATGGAGGGGCAACAGCGGGGGTGAAGGAGCCGGACGCATCAGGGGAGTGAACGGGAAAGAAATACAGTGATGGTATTTTCATAATTAAAAATTGACTCGACTCTAATATGAATAAAAAATAATAACTAATTCTAAATAATTTAAAAAATCCAAAAATATCATAAAATATAATATACATAATAATATCAAAATTATATCAAGAATTAACTTTTATATATTTATATTATTAATTATTAAATTATTATATATGACCAATTTAGATCGATTAAATTGAACCAATTCTTAACTAATTTAGACCGATTTGATCCAATTAAGTGACTCTTTCATCGGATTCGATTCCAATTCTGATTTTTCTAACTATGAGTACAACTTATTATCACATTCAATAATTGCACACATACAAAGCTGAGGTTTTATTAATTTTATTTTACTTATTTTTCAGTTGAACTATTGTTTTGAGGAGATCACATCCTTTATATTTTATTCGTAGTTCCACGTCTCGTACTTCTCTCTATTAAGACTAAGGTTTTGCTTCAAGAAGAATGGAGGAATAAGGAGCCACGTTGTACGAGGTTGCGATGCCGTGGACGCCCTCAGGAACAAAGTCACTGGGCGACGGGAGAATCGTGTCGACCTACACAATACAAGATCAAGAAATCAGAGGCGTAAACTGAGGTAGAAAATTAAATCATGAAATAAAGAGTATACTGAGGTAGAAAAGCTGTTCAAGACGGTAGTCAGAGGTAGAAGGGAAAAGAAAGAGAACATACCACTCGATACCACTTCCGCTGCTGCGGTGGTGAGGGAATAGCCACCTTCACAAAATAATCATGTGCATTGAATGCCATGTATATGTCTCCACCATTTTGATCATGAAGCCTAAAGGATCGATGCCAGATTAAAGAAAACGCAATTCATGTTTAGGAAAAAAATGCTGTGCGATGACCAGTTTCGGGAAACAAATGACAATAAGAAAAAATGTATGACCAATAAGGATGTTTACTCACGTGAAGGCAAGAAATCTGCTCTCCGTATTGTCCCAGTTTGTTTCATGCCATGTAATGTCATTCTGAGAAAAACAAAAAAAAACCATTGTTTTATGAATAAGGATTCTATGTAACAGATAAGCTACGACGTGGCATTGTTTATTCAATTATGGACTAGGCGAACCCAAGGGAGAAGAGAATTACAGTGCCGAGAAATCTGTCGCGTGCAAACAGTCCACCATGATTATGGCGGTACTTGGTCACCTCCGAAAAAATCTGAATTGATCACCCTTCCTTGCCTCCAGCTGTTCCCACAGGAACAACAGATAACTTTACCTGATCAATACAATGCCTAGGAGAAAAAAAGGAAACAAAAAATAGAAATATCTCACACCTGATCCCACATGAAATGGTTTATGTTAGTGTCATGCCCATAACTGTTGTTATTACCATAGCGGGTGTGTCCGTACTCATCTCCCATGAGCATCATCGGCGTCCCCTAGACAGATGTAGGTGCACCAGAAGTATTGAAAATATAGCTAGAATAATTAAGAAAGGGAACCTACCTACTTCCTAGGTTGTGAGGAAATTTTTACCATGACCATTATAAGGATTAATACAATAATCAGTATGAGTAAATTTACAAATAGCAGAAGGTTATAACACATTTAGGTTATATTACTTATACAAGCAGTAAAAATTAGCAAACTGAGATAAACAAGCATGTGCAGGTCTTGGCAAACATGGTCAATCTCTATTAAGCATACACACGCCAAGCTAATCACTTAGATACAATTTAGGAAATATGCCTGTTAACTGGTCTCACAGTATAATACTACATGGTTCAACACATTGACAATAACGAAGACAACAATGACTGCTCTTTTGACTTGAATCACAGTATTAAATTTTAGGTAAGGAACCGCCTTTCTTCTCTTATTTTGATCCAAATTGCCTAAGAACTATTTGCACTTGCTAATACAGAACAGCTGCACACGCAGTTACAGTCATGAAAGCTGCATCTCTTTTCCTCTTATGAACGCTTGAATAACTACTATTACTTCGCATATTCTGTTCAAGCATTCTATAAAAACGTATATCTTAGTGGAAAATAAATCATTTGAAAGTCATAAAGATACCTGAGATATCATTAATGCCAAATGGAAGTTTTTCATCTGTCTGGAACGTAAAGCATTAATATTAGGGTCACTGGTTTCACCTGCAAAATATATTTAGGAGATAATTGGCATCCAGAAATGACTTTCACATATGTTAAGAACGACTAATGTAAAGAAGTCTAAAATACAAGATTGCAACCTTCACAACCACAATTCCAGCTGAAGTTGTCATTGCTTCCATCTCTACCATTTTCTCCGTTGGCATCATTTCGCTTTGCAACCAGTAGACATAAAAAGTAGACAGTCAAATAGAGAATAGAAATACTTAACTGATTACGCACTCTTTAAAAAATTCCTCAAATACCTTGTAGTTGTAAGAAACAAGGTCATATAGTGTAAAACCATCATGGGCAATAACAAAGTTGATGCTGTTGTATGGCTTCCGATTGTTGACCTATTACTACCAGTTCATCAGACAAAATCATAACTGGAATTATTTAACATAAAAATAGGAGCCAAAATCTCATTTTAGTCTTCAGTTAGTTAGTGCTGTTGCGTCATAAAATCTGCATTTCCACTGATTGTCACCTCATATAGCAGCAAATATTACAGACATGGTCATTTTACCATTATTGGGGAGGCAACCAAGTCCCATAAAACCATTTCTTTTCGTAACTTAAAATAGAAGAGCAAATAAAGAGGATTGAAAAGGGTGGGGCGGTTAGAGCCTGCTGCACTAAGGCTTCGTCATGTGCAGTGTCTAGGGAGGAGTGGGATTGCAAAGGTTTATTGTAGCAACCTTACCAGTTGCACCGAGGGAATAGAAGGAAAATTTTCACTTGATATATAAAAAATGAAATTCTACAACCCAAGTACCATAGAAAATATATATCTTATCTAAATAAGTGTGTAGTACTACTGTACTAATCAACATGTAAAATTATAACAGTTTATTTGAGTAACATGAGAAAAAAACTGGTGACAACAATATCACAGGTACTATAGATTACACCTGATATAGGTCAGAAGATCCAGCCACCCGAGTTGCAAAGCTTCCCTTCATTCCTGGGTCACCCTGTATTAAGAACTCGTGATGAGAAACTGAAAATTGTGCATGATGTTGGCCATTTGCTTAAAATTTTTTTCACTCTAATTCGGCCTTAGGATCAAAGCATGTAAGATAAATCAAGAGGAAAGAAAGAAGTGTCTAAATTGCCATTATCAAATGTACTTAATTCATGAGCTATGATAGGGCTTGGTTATGTTAAATAGTATACAGATACACCAGTTACAAAAGTGACTTTTAATGGCATTAAAATGATAGAGAAATATTGGAGATATATCAAATCAACAAGACAATTGTGGAAATTTTATTATCTTAAGGAAAATTTTGGAATCTTAGAACATAAATTAAGGGAAAGTAGTGAACTTGTTGATATCAGGGACAAAATCTCCAAAAGATCATCAAGAAAAGTCATTGTATTAGAACTCAAGCCATTAGTTTTGGCAATTTTATAGGCATGTTTAACTAAGCGTGGACCTCACAAAAATTATCATGTTGTTACTTTTTACATCAAACTTAAACACTTAATTTGAAATAACATGTTTATTATATACAAAGATATGAACAGCCGAAAGTTTTTCCTTAATATCTCACCAGGATAATTCGATTATAGGATGTCCAAAGTGAAACACCAGTCAGACATTGAAATTGGTACTAAATACTTTTCATGAATATTATCAACCTCAAACAAAATCAGTTTTATGCGACTATGATTTAGTTAATAATTGTGAATGCATTATGTGTCATTGATGAATGCCTAATTATTCTAGTGATTGTTTTATGGGATTTTTTATCTGATTATGAAGTTGAATTCAACTTTTTGGAAATAAAATATCCCACGTTGTTTATATATCATGCTAGCAGAAGTAGAGGAATACTGTCCTAGCCCTAATTAACTTTAAAGGAGAAAAGTTTTATATAATTTTGCACAGAAAAGGTTGACATTCTTTGCTATAGGGCCATAATGGCTGTACAACTATACAAATAAAAGCCCAATTTCAGTTTTCAAGCAGATCTACAATAACTTATTAGTTCATCTCATATACTAGTAAACTGGTTCATTGACAGATCTATTATTTATGCTGTTAAGCCCAATTTCAGTTCTCAAGCAGATCTACAATAACTTATTACATCTCATATACACTAAACTAGTTCATTTACAGATCTATTAATTATGCTGTTAACTTACTTTAATGAATCTGCGAATATCATCACGATATTTCCCATTCCATTCTGACCACCTGCACCAGTGAAAGAGACAATATTAGAACTAAGTCACATAACTTTAACCAGTAGACGTAAGAAGTGATAAATAAAAATTTTGAGATCTCCCAATCACAGTTTACAGTGGTCAACATACTCCTAAGGAATATTACAATTCCAAGTAATTACCTGTCCCAATTAGGGAAATTTCCCACCAGATAGAGACCCCCACAATCCCAAGGTTCAGCAATAATTTTGCATCTAGATAGAACAGAATCTTTGGCAATTTCCTGACACATGAAAATTATAGGTACAAAAGAGGAATAAGAACAAAGAAGAATGATACTTCTACTCATTACATACACAAATATTCAGTGAATATCAAATTATTATCATAAATAGAAGTTAACTGTACAGTCAAATAAACTTCAACAACACAAGAGAATCATTACAAAGAACACAATCACCTTAATAAGAGGTGGAGAGTTAAGTGGAGATCCATCTGGTCCTCGACAAAGAACACTTGCAAGGTCAAAGCGAAATCCATCCACATGATACTCGGAAACCCTTTCATTAATTATTATAAATCAATCAAACGAATAATAACTTAACTTTATAATTAGAAGTTTTGGGCCCAAGATTGGTAGTTGGTACAAATGGAAATCCCCAGTAAGAGAACTTAGTCATGCAAAATTTTTTCCAAGAAATCTTAAGCATTTAAAGACTTGAGTTTAATAATAGTAGGAGACCTACAAAAGCAGAGATAACAGATAGAACAAAAAATAGAGTGTTGATTAGATACCCTTCGGCACTATTGTAGTAGCCAAAATGACATAGTAATTGTTAAATATGGGTATAAGTTAGGTCATGCGTAGTTAGCTGCAGTTTGATCATTTCTAATGAGGTTAAATTTTAAATTTTGCAGTTGCTGTATTCTAGGAGTTATCCTAGAAATCAGTGAACCATTTTAACTGATTCTATGTGCATAAGTATATGAGCAAATAAAATGGTGAACTCATACGTGATTAACCTTTTCTATCTATACACTGACTTCTTCCTCCTTGACCTGTTAAATCCTATTTTCAACTAATAATGGAGATAATCTGTTTAGTCTCTTAAGGTCCTGGCCATTATTTTTTTTAAATAACAGTTATCCTTAAAAAAATGTAAACATAACAAGAGCCATATAAATAATTGACAGGGGTTACCAATGTCTCAAACTATCGAGTATAAGCTCCTTGACCATAGGATGATTGCAGTTCAGAGTATTACCTCAAAGACCACAAGACAAACCAATTCAATTTGTATAGTGAAAACTAAATATATAATATATTTAATATATATATAATATACATATATCATATATCTTAGAAAAAACCAACCTACCACAACCAGAATAGTTAAGCAGCTGACTGGGATTGTTGGGGTCCAGCATGAAATAAACCTATGGATAACATAAAAATGAAAGAATTAAAAAACATACAGAAGAAATGGGCTTGACCAAATGATTCCTGAAAACTATCCATCACAAGTATTTTGCACCTTATCTATACCACGAAATGAAGAAGTGAAAAGGGGATCTTGCCATCAGAAATACATAGTACCTTATTATCTATGCCACGAAATGAAGTAGTATAAGGATAAGCATCATCAGCTTCATTCGTGTGGTTATAAACAACATCAAGAATAACCTAAACCATCACAATTAAGTGGGTAGGAAAAATTCCAGTAGACAAGGATGAGAAAGTAAAAATAGAAAAATAATAGGAAAACATAGATGGAGAAAGTAAACAAAAAAAAAACTCGTCAAACCTCAATTCCAACATTGTGCAAAGCTTTCACCATCTCTTTGAACTCGCTGAGAAGCGGCAATGGGCCCTCCACCAGTACTGGCATAGCGACTCATTGGAGCAAAGAAGTTCATGGTTGAATACCCCCATGTATTTAGCTACAAGATCATTGTAATAATATGACTTTTAATTTTAGAAGTAGAAAGTGAAATAAGTTCAAAAATGATACCCAACAATAAAGGCAGACAAGCTTAAAATACAGTGAGGCTTCAATAGATGTTTACCATATGATCTCTGGGATTTGGACGCCTCTGAAACTCGAACTCATCAAACTCAAAAATTGGCAATAGTTCAACAGAGTTCACACCGAGTTCTAATAGGTGGGGAATCTATTGACACCAAATGAAGCAGCACAAACCAATAATCAAAATTGCACTAATTGGTGGCAGAACTAAGAATTTAGCAATTTAATACCTTTTCTATTACCCCAAGATAACTGCCACGTATTTTTGGATCAAGATCACTCGATTCATCAGCAGTGAAACCACGAACATTCATCTCATATATCACTATGTCTTTCTACACAGAAGAAGCCAAAAATAGTACACACAAAGTAAAAGCAAATCCATTCTCAGTAAATTAGTGGACATTCTTGTACCTCAGGTATGTTTGGAGGACTATAATTGGAACCCCACTCAAAGGGTGGACTGTCAAAATCATATGTTCCAAAAAATTTGACATCTTATTGTTGGAATCACCAAACAGCCTACGTCCTTCAATTAGTTTTGCGTAAGGGTCTATGAGAATGACACTGCTGTCAAAGCGATGCCCATCATTCCAACCTTGAGGACCACTGATACGGTAACCATAAAGCACACCCGAGTGTGGCAAGTCCTATGGTACAAATTAAGCATCATGATGAGCAACCACAAACAATTTTTTTTAATATATATTACAAAAAGAGTGTGCTTACCTCTACTAAAATGTGCCATATATTTCCAGTTTTGTTTGTATTGGGGTCCAGCTTGATCTCCACAATATCAGCACCACATTCTTCAGCTCCTTTCCTGAAAAGCATTTTAAAACACCAAAGATATCAAATGATCTTCAAATGAAAAGGAAACACTAGTACAAATATGGTTTGTGAGTGACGAATCAATTGTTATAGATATTTTCAAAACTGCACTGCTTAATGCAAAAACAATAAACACCCAGGATGCTCACTTTCTGGGAACTGACAAATAGAGAGAAACAGAGGACGCATTCTGCGAAAAAATGGCGAAGTTGATCTCATTGTTCAGGATCGATGGCCCAAGTGGAGAAGGCTGCCCCGGAGAAGCTTTAATTGGAGAGCTCTGCTCAGATAGTGGAGAAATTTCCTCCTGTTTTTAAAAAATAAATGGTTAGACATTGAAATAAAGCAAAGATATGTTGAACTCCTCAATATAACCTGCATCAATGATTGATAGCACAGAGTATGCATTGGAAGCTCAAATGGTAGTGAACCAATTTTACCCACTTCAGTTGTTTGTGACTTATTAGGGAAATGATTGAGAACAAAGAGTATGGCATTCAATGTCCGTCTTCCCAACTTTGGCAGTTTGATCATAAACCAGCATGGCTACTATTAGTAAACATTACTTATAAGACAGATACATATACCTCAACTGCAGCAGTTCTGTGCCCATGTACGCTCATGGCATTGCACTTAATACAGTTCATCTGTTGAATCTGGAAGAATTTGCTTTCAGTTACCCAAAACAAAAATAATAATAATAATAATAATAATAAATAAATAAAATAAAATAAAATAATAATTAAAAACAAAGTCAAAGGGATAAGAGCGAAACTTGCCATAGACTGGATTAATACCTGACCAATATATCTTCCGCTGTTGTTCCCAGTAGCAGTCTTACAAAAGCCAAGCCTGTAAAATTCAGCATTCCATACAAGTTAAAAACAAAAACAAAACTGCAACCTAAGTAACGAATTCAGAACACGCTATAACAACTTAAAACAGACAACTCGATGCGGAACTCCTCGTATTCTACTTGACGATAATCTAAAAGAATGAAGAGCAATCCCCAATGGATCCAAAGCACCAGAATTGAAGAAAAGTTTGTAACATGCGGAAATAATAAGTCCAATGTCAAGAAATAAATAGCTTAAAATCAAACGTTAAGAACCCAATAAACAGGAATAATTGAAAAGCAGAGGCAGCCCGCTATATTTTCCATCCATCGGATAGGAGTGCTGCTTGTGAACTCGACCCACTACTCCACTCACCCAGTCCATGCCAAAGAGGAGCGAGAAGAATTGGCAGCAAAGCGAATGGTACTTAACCCATGTCCCCGGAAAAGCAAAGAATCCATGGATGTAGAGGGAGGGATGTGAGGGTCAGGAGAAGATGGAAATGGGAATTTATAGAGGGAGGAGTTAGGTTGAAGCTAATAGCTTTGAGTAGTGCATCTGCCATGAATATAATTTGGAGCAAGCGTCTCTGCACGCTAATCCTTTTTTGTTCACAAGATAGGAAGAGTTCCCTTCGTTCGTTCGTTCTTCCCCATAGATTTGATTCCCCGTGAGGTGGATGGCGACCATTGACCGTTACACGTGTTGTGTTCGACTGCTATTTAGCATCTGATCTGATAAACTCTCTCCGGTGAATCTATGTTTAGAATAATAGCCTCCGGTTGTGAAAAAATTATTATGTTTTTAAAAAAATAAGTGTAATAATCAACAATCTATTAGGGTCTAATTTGGATTGTGATGAAAAAAAGGTACGAGTGAGGTTTTTTTGTATTTTATTTATTTTGTAAGAAAATATGAGAAAGATAATCTATTGATTTCAGTGACGGTGAAAAACATCTTTACAATTAATTTCCCTAAAAAATATAAGGAAGCGAGAGAATTTATTTTGTTTTTGTTTTCCTTTCTCTCGATCACTTTCATTTATTTTCTTTTAACCAATTTATAAATACTCTAAGCTTCCTGTATAATCACTAGGAGAATCTTATATTTTTAACTTTTATTTTCAGCTAATGATGTTTTGTAGATGTAAATGATAATTGTAATATTTTGATAATGTAAGGTGAGTTTTTGAGATTCTTATAGGAAAAAAATTTAATATTAGTAATTGGTGAAAAATTCATGGATTTCATAAAAAGGAGAAATTTTAAGAATTTAAAATGTTATATATATATATATATATATATTAATATAGATCGGATCAGGACCGTCCAACAAAAGAAAAGTGGAGGGTGTGATTAGGACTGAATCATGGGCTGAATTAGCTCACAAGTTAATACGGCTTGACTCGGCTTAAGATCGAACTCGCGAAAATTTGAACCTGCCTCAATAGCTTGGATTAAAAGGTCGGCTCACATTGCTTGCAATTAAGTTGGCTACGGTTTGTCACAACTCGAGTCGGCTCAATTCTTAATATAATCGGTTTGATGTTCGAACCGACTCGTCAATTCAACTATCCATTCAACTAGAAGTACTGAACTGTTGGAAGGGAGGTGCATATCCTAAATAACTATCAGATCTAGCTCGTCTAGGCTTCTAGCAAAGTTTGCAGTATATTTACAATTAGTCTGATTTTATTTTATTTTATTTTGTACAGATAGCATGGGTGCTTGAGAAAAAGAAAAACAAAGCTTTTCATATGAAGTCGCGTCAGATGCGTAGGAGTGAACTATTGGTGGGGCAACGGCGGACAGCCAGCAATCAGCGAGCAAGGTAGTGCAGCTCTTCTGACCAGGGCAATGAAAGTTGAAGTCTTGTGATCGCTGCGTGGGGACCCGACCGCCCTCGTCGTCCTCACCCACGCCCACATTTCTGTACAACTCGATTGGGACTTTGTTTAATACGATTTCTATACAAATCTGCTCTCCAAAACTCGTCTAGATTTGACCTTATATTAAATTGAATTTGGAACCCCAGGCATCTCGAGTTTCCGAAAACCCGACTTAAATTGTAAAACCCACTACTCAAGTCAGAGTTTTATATTAGCGAGCTAGTCGGTGCAACCGTTGGTTTGAATCAAGTCAATTTCATGAACTGTGTGCTTAGTCGAGGTCAGCTGTGAGTTATGAATGATAAGGCTCAAACGTGCCTGAGTCTATAATGATAATATCAGAAAAATAACGAGAAATTAGTTATCAGAGTATATAAGAGTATGCAGTATTTTTTTTATATATTTAATTGTAAAATTATTTTTAGGCCGAAAACGTATTAGGATGCATTATTAGGTAGTTTGGTAGGTTATAAGTTATAGAACATGACATTGTGATGTTACGATGTGTATTATATTTAATGAGATTTTTTCTTATTTTTTGGTTTTTTTAAGGATTTATTACGAGTTAGTTATTATTTTTGACTTGAGTTGAAATTGAATCAAGTTTTATTTACAAAACTGCCACTAAACTTCTCTCTGACCTTTTTTCCCCCAAACCCCAATCGCCACCCATCTTTGCCTTGGTTCTTGCCTCCAATGCTGCTTCTGACTACTGCACTGCCGCCAATTGACTCCACTGAGCCCTGTCGTGTCGTTGCTGTGCCGCCCTGAGTACCCCCGGCCACCAAGATGCCCTGTGCCACAAGTTTGTGCAGCTTGTCTCAACGTCAATTAACCGCAGTATGCGCAGCCCATCCCGGTGTTGATTCGTGGGCTCTAGAATTGGTGAATGTCTGTTCCATTCCCAAGGGATCCACTCCACCTTTGAGTTTCTCAAACCTAAAAAAATGTGGAGGTTTACGGGTATTGCTATGTAGCATATGTATAGATTTGTGGTTTCAAAGGGTATTGTAGGCGCATCCCTGAAAGTACTCGGCTTCTATACTCAAAGCCAGGAGTAATATAGAGGATGTAGAGGACTGAAAGGATAGAGAATAATTTTCCCGCGTAAGGGATAGTTTAAAGTGACCAATGAATGAGGATGAGATAAAAAGGGGACACTGTCGCGCGAGGTTGACGGATTCTTATTATTGTCCTTATAAGAGTTCTATAAAGTAGAGCAATGAGGTTTTCATTCAACAAGAGGGTCAACTCTCTTGTGTCAATTTATTATTAGTTATTTTTGGATTGGTAACACTTGTCACTGACATCTTTTTAATATATATGTAGGTGAGAACTGCGAGGAATAAGCATTGTTAGGACTATAGAGGAGTAGTATTCAAATCGCGCACACATGTACCTGCCAAATGTAATTGGTGATGATGATGTATGTTGAATTGTGTGAATGATGAAATTTAAAAGATATTCTGTGAACTGCTATAAATATTTTGTATATGAATGAAAATAAAGAATGGAAAATAAATAAGTGAGCAATGAAGTTTAGACTGGGCTAATATGACGAGGAAAGTAATGATAATTGGAATGTGAAGAAAATGTTGTGCTTAGAATGTATTTTTTGGATTTTTATTATTATAAATATATATTACTTGTTGTTTATAAGGTGGCCCCTATTATACTTTTAGGGAGACTCAATCCGTTTTACTTTAAAAATAGATATTTCTTTTAAACTTTTCATTTGTTTGGTTTGTTTACATGCTTTTTATATATCATAACATATATGTAGGACAACGTTATAGCCCAACTATCCCATCCATCCTTTGCATGTTGCATCACCATCTCGAGATGCCAAGGGTAAATACGGGTCGGTATAACTGAATTAAGTAGATTAAGAAATGGTTCGGTCGCCGATAATATTTCAGGGTTAATTTATGCGTACACCGAAGAAAGACGTAACACGAATGGACTCGTGAACACCCCTACATGTTACAAAGGTAGGGCTGGAGGCCAGCCGCCCCCTCGTGGGTGGGAATTTGGCTGCTCCGTTGTTGGGGCGGCCGATTAACAGAAAGTTTGGGCCAGACAAAATATATTTTAAAAATGAAGGGCAGAGACCACTTTTATAATTAATAAATTATCTTTTCTTTGTCTTTTGGGGTCAAGTGAGAAACCCATCTTTTAAGTTAATAAATAAAATCATTATTGTGGTAGGCCAATTAAGCCGTGTTGGCCGATGCTCACCAAAATTTGGTACGTGATAGGCCATTGGCTTCACTCGCCATTAGGGGGAGCAGATGTAGTTTCGAACCGACTGAACCAAACTACCAAAGTAGCATTTGTTGGTCTAGTTTTGGAACCCAACCGTATCTAATCTTTTCCCAAAACTGAACCAAAACCAACCAACATTGGTTCGGTTCCCAAAAAGGAAATTATAATAAATATATTAAAATTAATTATTATTTTGATAATAAATCAAATATAAATATGATTTAACCATCATAATTATAGTAAAAAATATTCTATACATAGATATTATATAAAACATCTCAAATAAATTATAAATATATTAAAATAAACTAAAGATAACTCATATAAAACATGAATATTGAAGTTTTTTTAAATAAATTTTGGTTTCCGGTCAATTTTGGTTTGGTACGGTTCCAAACTAATTTTCTTATCTTGGGTTCCCTTATCCAATATGAAACCCAACCTGAACCAAACTTTTTTATAATCGAACCAAAACAACAATTTTGATTCTGTCTGGTGGGTCCCTACTCGCCAAGGCCAGTGGACTACGTTATAGCAATAGAAAGAGAAGAAACGTATGACAATGCGCCATTATTTATCATATCTACAAGCAGGTGGCCGCCAGATCTATTTTAGACCTTCAACATAAGCTAAAACACTAGACATTTGAGAATAATTTTAGACTTTTTTGGTAAAATGATTAATTTAAAATACATTTATCTGACATAAATAATTTAAAATTTGGAGACATATTTCTCGTATTATAAGTATAATTTATAAAAACTTAAATAGTAAACTATAGAATGAAGTTGACTAATCAATTTTATGAAAGATTGTACAAAATGAATGCAGATATAGTACTTTCTTAAGACGTGACATTAAAAAAAAATCATTTATATTACTTAAACTTTGATTTAATGAAACTATAAGAAAGATGTTAGTTGTTTTAATATATTTTATTACTTGACTTAAGTCTGCTAAAAAAAGCCACTTACAACATAATTTTAAATACCGGGTGACCATATCAAATTTTTAGATGATAAGTGGTATACTTAGTTTAACCGAATTAAATTGGGTTGAAAGATACTTCAACATAATAAATAAAATATTTTATTAAATAATAAAAATATTTTTTTATTAATATATTATTAAATACAGATTAAAATACCCAAATTTTCAACACAAAATTTCGATTACAATGGTAAGATATGCGGGCTAGAATGAGGTGGGTATGACTTACAATACACCTTGGCTCAAAAACTCATGGTAAGTAAATTAGCCTTTTTCTTTTGGGTCAGAGCTGCGGCACTTATCCGTCCATACCAACCGCCTTCTTTACGCATACGAGGTGTCCAGAGGGAGAAGAAATAGTTCGGTGGCAAATTTGTAAATAAAATTTGACTTGATTCCGACTCTGAGTCAAAAATAATAACTAATTAGTAATAAATCATTAAAAAAATCAAAAAAATAAAAAATCTCATAAAATATAACACACACTATAACATCATAATAACATGTTTTGTAATTAATAGCTCGTCTAAACTGCCTTATAACGTGTACTAATGCATTATTCGACCTAAAAATATTTTTACGATCAAATAAATAATAAAAATTATACTATATACTTTTGTATACTTTGATAATTTATTTCTTATCATCTTTCCGATGTTATCATTATATATATCTAGGTATATTAGACCCTCATCGCTCGTAACTCGCGGTTGGCCTCGAGTCAACTCACGGTTCTTAAAACTGATTTAACTCGAACCGACAATTAAACTTACTAGTTTATTAAAATAAAACTCCGGCTCAAGTCACAAATTTTACATTCGTGGTTTAGATGACCACATTTCCCACTTATTTATATTTATTTACTCTATTTATACACTATAGGTCTTTATATGTATGTTTGTTTTAGCCTATCCTTCTAATTATGAGGAGAACTCGCGTCGGCTCTTCACTTGTAGAAAGGATCTGAAACTCATTTCCCCGACTACATGGGAAACACAGAAATAAGGATTTGGTTCATCGTCTCTAAAATAATAATTCACCATAAATAGCCATGGTACATGCAATAATTACATCAGCGCCCCACAAAACTATTTTCCTGAGGGAAAGTTTAGTATTAGCAGCTAATGCTTAGCCTCAGCCAGTGAGGATGTCAATCTAATTATCTATCTAAATAATATAATTTTTTATGTAGGGAATGTTTAGTTGTCATAAACTTGTATCATATGAAAAAAATATGAAATTTAAAAGTTAAAATTTTTTTATTTGGACGTATCAACTTTAGTAAAAAAGAAACTTTATTTCCGCTCAAAGCAAGTCTACACGACCAATTAAGAAAACAATATTTTTTGTGAAAATTAAAAAATTAAAACAAAACTTGAGGTAGAAAAAATATTTTATTTTTATCTTATTTTTTCCTATCTAAATATGTAAAATAAATATTTAAAACTTTCGTACCATTATATTTTTATTTATAATAATTTTTTCATTTATACTATTTTGTGCCAACAAATCATGCCCTTACAAAAAGTTAACCTCAACATCCAACCCTCCACCTGGTCATATTAATTTCAATTTTAGCTTATATAGTTTGTATCTCAACCTTCGAGTGCTCTAAGTTCAACCACAATAAACATAAAAGATTACCCAGTCATCATAACCAAATACAATAGCATGACATTACAAAGATAAGCCTTGCAAGAAGCGGAAAAAAGAAAAGAAAAGAAAAAGTTTCACAATCCAATAAAAATGGCATAGTTTGAAAATTTAAAGGTAAAAAACATGCATCTTAAAATTACGCACCTTAAAGAAACGACATAAAAAAATAGTCGGACAATCTAGAGAACACTAGCACATAACGTTGGCTACAACTATATCAACGGGACTCGGCGAAACTCGCATTAGAAGATCAATGGCTCGTAGTCCACAACTATGATCCGCTTGCGTGCTTATATAATTACTCATCTTCCCGCTTGGAAGCTTCTTTGATTTCATCCACATCATCCTATAAAAAATAACATGACGACATTAATCAACATTTTAAATATAAAATGCATGAAAACGAGCTACGAGCACAAAAAGTAGTTTGTATATACCTGCATATCAGATGTCCACAAGGTCAGATTGTCCCTAAGAAGCTGCATAATCAAGGTGCTATCCTTGTATGATTCCTCGCCCAAAGTATCCAGTTCAGCAATAGCTTCATCAAATGCCTTAATGCAGGCAGACCAGATTAAAATGAGCAATCAGAACAGGTAGGGAAAAAAAGAATTCAATCTTTCCGCCAAAAATATTGACAGGATGCATAAGAACACTAAATTCAACCTGCTTAGCAAGTGAACAGGCACGGTCAGGAGAGTTCAAGATCTCATAGTAGAACACAGAAAAGTTGAGTGCAAGTCCAAGTCGAATGGGGTGAGTTGGAGCAAGCTCGGCCGTGGCAATGTCCTGCATGAGTAAACAATTATCACCATGACAATAAAGAAAAGCCTACAACACACCAACACCACACCCTAGTCAAATGTGAGACAACACAAGTACCTAATCAAAAAAATTCAGAGGCAAAAATTGATAATACACACCATCACACATTGGAAACATATAATTCAAAAAGATACTCAGAGTTCAGATAAAACACAAGAACCTAATCAAAATTCAGAGGCAAAAATTGCTATAAGCACGCCACCACCTACTGAAAACTGAGAAACAAATTGATGGGCAAGGCCAGACAATCATGCGTAAAAAAGGATCAAATCAATCTCTACCCAAACCTTAAAAGAAACCTAAAAAGTATTAAAATAAAGACCTCCCACGAAATAAATCACAAGTGAATTGAATTCAGATCAATCCCATATACCAGTAAGATCCAAAAAAAACTACCATCAAATCACTCCACAAAGCCATTACACTATGTAAAACAAATGTAACTAACAAACAGATCCGTAGGTTTGATCCCAGATCTTAGCATACCTGCACAGATATAGATCGCTGACAATACGAGAGATGAGAAGGGGACTGAAAAAACCTGTGCGGATTTGTAGGCGGCGAGTGTGCTCTCGGCGGCCTCCTTCCGATCGGCGCTGGTCTTGAACTCGGCGAGGTAGCGGTGGTAGTCGCCCTTCATCTTGAGGTAGAAGACCTTCGAGTCGCCGGCGGAGGCGGAGGCGATGAGCTTGGTGTCGAGGATCTTGAGGATGCCGTCGCAGATGGACGTGAGCTCGGACTCGATCTTAGCGCGGTAGTCGCGGATGGCGGCGACGTGGGCGTCGTTGCCGCGGCTCTCCTCCTTCTGCTCGATGGAGGAGATGATGCGCCAGGAGGCGCGGCGGGCGCCGATGACGTTCTTGTAGGCGACGGAGAGAAGGTTGCGCTCCTCCACGGTGAGCTCCTCGGAGTCGGCGGCGGCCACCACCTTCTCCATGAACTCCACCATCTCCTCATACCGCTCCGCCTGCTCGGCCAGCTTGGCCAGGTACACGTTCTCCTCGCGGGCAGAGGCCATTGTCGGCGGTGGCGGATCGGATCGGATCGGGTCGGGAGGTTGCTAGGGTTTGTGACTTTCTCGGAGTGGGGGTGGGAGGAGCCTTTTGTTGACGACCAATGGGTGGGCCCTACGTTTCAACAATAACAGCTGCAGCCTTGTTGAATTTTGACAAAAACAATGGTGCTGATGATATTATTATATTATTTATATTAATTTTAAAAAATGAAAGGTTCAATTTATAATCAATAATTATTAATAATAATAGTTAATATTAACATTATAATTTTCAACTTATTGGGGCTCCGGAAACGCTTATTCATTTATTTATTTGAATCTATTTTGTATTTCAATCGCAGATTTATGGGTGGTGTTTTAACTTTTAATCCTTTTTATTAAAAAATGTATAATAATAATAATAATAATAATAATAATAATAATAATAATAACGTGTTTGGAAAATTTTGATGAAATATAAAATAATTGAATCATTATTTAAGATCCTTCATGATATATCAGAAAATAAAGAAAAAGGCTCCTCTTTTCATTTTTTTAAAACACTTTAACAAAATTACCGTTGTAATTATAACATAAGGATGAGATAACTTTTTCATTGTTACAGCTTAAAAAATGTCAATTTATTTATATGAAATTGTCTTGAATTTCAATGGTAAATTAAAGAAATTCATCTAGCCACAAAGTGGTAAGTATAATATAGTTTTTTTGGGTTCTCCAAAATTAGTTTCCTTTTATGGTATACAGAAAAATTGAACCCCTCAAAAAATTATAAGACACTAATTAAATTGTTAGGTTTTCTTTAACAAAAATATTAAGGTTTTAAATAGATTATAATCATAGTTATCTAATTTAAATTTATTTATTTCCAAAGTTTAATATGTCATGCGTCATTCTATTAGTTCTTAGTGTCAGTATATTTGATAAAATATGATTTAATTTTGGATAGTACATGAAAGCAGTCCCTATCAAATTTCATAAAATTCGATTTCATAGTAAGTGAATCAAACAAAATCATTTTGATTCAGCTCAATTATGTTTTCTACAGTTAGCTTCTCACCCCACCCCCACCCCCTTTGGAAGTTAAAATTTTGGTTTGGTGTGAAGTTCTTATAACAAGATGACATTCGAGTGAATGAAGTTCTTATAACAAGATGACATTCGAGTGAATCAAACAAAATCATTTTGATTCAGCTCAATTATGTTTTCTACACTTAGCTTCTCCCCCCCTTTTTGGAAGTTAAATTTTGGTTTGGTTTGAAGTTCTTATAACAAGATGGCATTCGGGTTGTATGATTTATTGCACCAAAAATATTTTGTTCGATTAGAGCCGATCAAACTCATTATCATGCTAAAATGTGGCAAATAGTCAAATATCAGGGTATTTGGTACTAGGGTTGCTAATTGAGCGAGTCAGCTCGTGAGCATTTAGCGTTTGGCTTGATTTGACTCGACTCGAAACTCGACATTTAAATGCTCGACTCGAACTCGAATCTTACGAGCCGAGCTTGAGCAAGGTTGTGTTCGACTCGACTTAACTCGGTTATAACTCGAAATCGACTCGTAGTTCGACTCGATAAAATAATATAATAATATAGTCTTTATATATATATATATATATACACACACAATATAATAATAAAGAAATAAGATAGTTGAGATAGTAAGTATTCACCTTGATAACTTCAAGGTTGTGGGTTCAAACAACATTGGCTCCATTTTTTTAGTCGAGCTCGAACTATTCGAGTCGAACTCGAGCATGTATGTTCAAAACTCGTTCGATCTCGAGTCGAGTTCGAACGAGTTTCGAATTATTCGAGCCGAGTTCGAACACACGTTGAGCTCGACTCGCTCGTTCAATTAGCACTCCTATTTGGTACACAAATTAAAAATATCTAATAGTTAAGGTACAAATATTATTATATTAGCATCATCATCGCCATAAAAGTTCGAACGAGTTTCGAATTATTCGAGCCGAGTTCGAACACACGTTGAGCTCGACTCGCTCGTTCAATTAGCACTCCTATTTGGTACACAAATTAAAAATATCTAATAGTTAAGGTACAAATATTATTATATTAGCATCATCATCGCCATAAATCCTACCATTAATTTAGAGGAGGTGAAACAACTCATGTCTTAAAAGGTAGTCAAGAGTGGGTCTCCGGGTGTCTATTTTTGGGTTCATCCTGTAGACGGATTTATACGTACAAAAATATGATATTCCAACTATAAAGGCATCGTATTATATCAATATACTTGCAAAAATGAATCCATAATATTTATCAATAATATTTTTTCAATAGACAATAGTTCTACATTTTGATAAACCAGTCAAACTTACATGATAGACTAAAAATACCAAAAACATTATTAAAAAAATATATGCCAAAATATTTAAAATTTAAAGAGAAAACAAAACCACAAGCACTCAAATAAATATTAACCAGCAAAACATCTTAATTTAGTGCTTCTTAGATATTTCAAGTTGCATGAATTTTTTTCTGTTATCAATCAATAATATGGATAGGTCATAGAGTTTGATTTGAGGAGAGCATATATGCATACATCACGATTTAAAAGAATCTAATTTTTAAAATTTGGCAAGTGGACTGCTTAATTAATGATATTTTCCCAGATTTTCAATTTGTTTATCGGCAAGTCATTGACTGACATAAGTCTGCTTATTTATTTCCAAAGTCCTTGCCATGGGCGAATGCTGTGAGTCCCGTCACAGGCACATACACGCCCGTCCTCTATTCACAAAGTGGCAACTGCACTTAATGCACTTCGGTAAGTTTGGTTCTCAACTGCCATGATAAATAATTTAGTACTCAAAGGCGGTGCAAGCATGTTAAATTACAGGCATATACGTGCTTGTGATTCGGCTCGGACACTTTGACCTCTTAGACAGATTGCAAATTCATCTTATTTAGTCATATCTAGTCCCTCTTTGGTTTGGCAGGAAAATTTTTTGCCTTTCTAACATCTGGTGGATAGAGTTAACAGCGGAGTAGGGTCGTCAGAGTCAAGAGCACTTTCTCGCGCGGCTAAAGCTTGTTTGCTTAAATCTGTAACTGCTTTTGAATCCCATTGTCTGTTTTAAATCATATATCTTTTGCCCAAGGAATATTTTGGTGGGGTAGAAGAGGTCTTTGTACTAAGATATGAATTGATATTTAATTTCCCTATTGATAATGGTGGTCTAGGAATTAAGCTATTGGCTCAACTCAATGATGGTTTTCTTACAAGCCTTGGGTTATTCCACATCGGCGTTAGGGGGCTTTGGGGAACATCAATAACTTGTATATAGGTTTTGATAGGGCTGCTAAACGAGGGAGCAAACCGAGTTCGACTTGTGTTCAACCTCGGCTCAAATAGTTTAAAGTTTGTTTGAACTCGGTTCGAGATCGAACGAGTTTTTAACATGCATACTTGAGAATATTTTTTATATTATTCGAGCTCGACTTAAACTTAAATACACTTAAATCGTGAGCTCAAAACCAGCTTGATTATAAAGTGGAAAGTAACTCACTTAAAAAAATGAAGTCTCAGCCTACTATCTAAGCTGTCTCACTACTTTGTTATTATATTATATATAAATATATATAACTAGTTATAATTAAAATTATTAGTGTATATATATATATATAATATAAAGACTATATTATTATATTATTTTATTGAGTAGAGTTTGAGTCGAGCTACAAGTCGAATTTGAGTCGAGTTCGAGTTATAACCGAGTCAAGTCGAGTCGAACACTTCCTTGCTCAAACTTAGTACGAAGGATTCGAGTTCGAGCTCAAGTATTTAAATATCGAGTTTCGAGTCGAGTCGAGTCGAACTGAGCCAAATGCCAAATACTTACAAGCTGGCTCGCTCAATTAGAAGCCCTGGGTTTTGAGAAAACTTTACTTCTCGAGCTAGTTTTTAGAATAAGAGAGGTCATGAATGCTTATTAAGTCTAAATTTTCCTATAACAAATGCTATCGAAACTTAGGCTAGCATTGTGGTAATTTGGTTGGCCCAAATTAGAGTCTCATAAAACATCGCTATAATATATCAACTCCAATATATGTGAGAGGGAGATAATTTGGGTAACCTTATACATGAACTTTCTTGACTGCATAGTTCCATTGGAGTCTCTGAAAAGCTCACTGAAACATGTGGGACTAGTATGTGTGAGGGGGAGTGTGACTCCCCGATTTCGGTTCACTTAAGAGCCAGATTTGAAATATCGTGATCAAATCGATTCATGTCTAAGACTGCTAGTCTATAAGACTCGATTAATAATATAGATTGAAATAACTTTCTTGGTGTTAAGAGAATAGAATACATCGCTAAATATAAGTGAAAACTCATCAAATATAAATACAAGTATAAAAGAAAATAATTGCATTGAGTTCAAGTGTACGTAGTATTTATTTGTCCTCCCACCAAAACTGACTCATAATCACAAAACCTACATATATAATAGAAAAAACGTTAGTAACAAGTGTTACTAGTCTAAAAATAACAAATAGTCAAAGTGGAACAGGAGAGCTAACCCTCCTGTTAAATAAAAACATTTATATACTCCTTCACAGAATCTCCCATAAGGGTGCTAATTAGGAACCTCATCTTTGGATTGACAACATCCCATTCTTAATGATCTCATACCTCTCTAACTTTAAAAACTATCCCTTGTACGGGAACATCAATTTCTTTTCCTTTTCCTTCAGCCCTCTACATCCTTTCTTTATATCCTTTGTATCACTCCTGGCCCTGAGTATAAAGGTTGACTACTCTCAGGCATGTACCTTCAAAACCCTTTGAAACCACAACTCTAGACATGCTCAGCATTATAGTACCTATAAATTTCTATACTTTTTCGGGTTTGAGGAACTCAAAGGTGGGGTTGTAAGGATCCCTTAGGAATGGAATGAATAGTCATCAAATCCAAAGCCTCCTTTGACTACCACGCGCCCGCTCGCATAGTACGATTGTTAGTTTTCCATTGTCTTACATCTCACTAGAAAACTTGAGAAAATTATATATAGGCCTAAGAAGGATGTATATAATACAACCGAAGGCAACTTGTGATGGATCTTGTTTTTGAAATTAGACTTAAGAGATCACATCCTCGAGGGTCATTAATCATAAAAGTAAAATGCGTCTAAATGGCCCATGTTAAGTGGGATCTGATAAAACCACCACTTAACACTTCTTGCAATCTCGAAATCAAATAAGACTATAGCAATACAAGTGAGAAGAGTCTAACCGACCTGTGGTCCAAGCTTCAAGTGTAATGTCTCATCAACGGCAAGCTCGGGCCCCGAAACGTATATTGAGACCCACTGCTAAATAAAATACTGACATCTTTATATGATACATGCTCATGTTATGTGCTCACATCATCAATGCATCCTAATAAATAAGACAACACTAAATAAACCTATAACTAAATATACAGCACACAAATCGAGACATAATAAAGGAAATAACTAATAACAAATAATAAATAAATAAATACATACTCTCATGAATATATAGATAAATAATAAATACATGAAAATAACAATACTCTAATTATAAAATAATAATATAATTATATTATATAAATACATGGCTTAACATGAGCGAATATCGCATATACTCGTGTTAGTAAATATATCAACAATAAAATAAATAAATGCATAATTATTCTATAAATAAATAAATAAACAATTAGTTAATTTTAGTTAATCATGAATACTAATAATATCATAGTCATCCAACACTTAATACGTAATTAAATATAAATATATAATAACATACACACAACGAACAAATAGATAAATAAATAAAATTTAGTAAACATGAATAAGATTAATGTTAATAAGTAAATATATCAATAATAATAATGAGCTATCAATTAAGCATTCATCACATACGACAACCAAATAAATAAAAAGAAATAAACAATAATGAATAAATACATAACTAAATAAGTAAATAAATAAATAAATAAACAACTAAATAAAAACCCTCGTAACATCAAAATGTACTAAATAATATGAATATGTATCTAAACTAATGTAGGGGTTCTCGAATTATCAAAATCGGTCAAAAAAATGACTGAAAATGGCTAAATATGAGTTGAACTAGGTTAACTCATTGAACCGAACCAGGACGACTGTGTAAAACCCACGATTCAAGTCAGGGTTTTATATTCAGTACCGGTCAGTTTGACCGTTATTTTGAGTTGAGTCAGTTTCAGAACACGTGTACTGAGCCGACGCCAGCCGCGTGTATGAGCTATGAGGGTAATGCGTACCCAAGTATATGATGATAACGTCATGAACACAACAAGCCAGGATGAGTTATCGGAATATACGAGAGTATGTCAGTCATTTTTATTTTATTTTATTTTTATATATAGTGAATTGTAGAATTAGTTTTAGGCCGTTTACTGCGTTAGGACGCGTTACGGACAGTTTGGGTGGGTTGTAGTCATAGAGCATATCATTATAATGTTGTGGTATTTGTTTATTTTATGGGATTTTCCCCAATTTTTTTTAGGATTTAATATGACTTAGTTATTATTCTTGACTCGAACTAGAGGCGAGTCAAGTCTTATTTATGAGTTTGCCACCAAACACCCCCAACCTTTTCTTCTTCCTTGCCCAAACCCTTGCCCCGATGCCGCCCCTTTTGCTTGTCGTCATCGCCGCTGTCGACGCCGGGCCTGCCATCGATCGTCGCCGACTAGCCCCACCACGGCGTCGTTGTGCCTCCCCGACCAGTTCCGGCCACCATTTGGCCGTTGTGATGCCGGATCGCCGCGCCAAGCGCCGCGCCGCGCTGTGCTTCCGTTGCTGATCGCGCTGCCACGATCCAGCTGTAGCCTCGACACCTTTGACCACCCAACGACCTTCCCCGACCGGAGCGGAGGCCATCGCCGCCCAGGCCAGTCGGATCGAGTCACCCATTGTAGTCAGCTCTGTTTTGCCATTTTCCAGCAAGCTGCCACCTCCATTGGCCACATCGACGTCGTAGATGCGTCGGGCTCACCGAGCCGGTTCCAATGGTACCCAATATGACCCCTATCTAGCTAGTAGACGTTGCTGGAGGTTGTCGCTGGAAAACCGCCGGAAGCTGCCGAAAACCACTGAAACCTGTCAAAAAACCGTCGGAACTTGCCGAAAACTGGATTCGTTGAAATTTGCCAGATTTTCTAAGGAGTTCATCCAGTTGATCCCGATCGAACGTCGGATGCTGATGAGCGCCGAATTCGAGCTCCAAGATGCGCAACAGAACCCTAGCCGTCACCGATTGCCGATGACGTGAGGTATAATTACCTCCGATTTAATTATTTAAAATTGATGATTGTTGGCATAGCATGCTAGAATTGAGTAGTTGTCATGATGAATGCCAGACTATGAATGAAGTAAAGATGTGTATGATGTGGTTAACAGGTAATGAAAGTTAAGTGATCTAATGAAGTAAAGTAAATTTGAGCATGATAATCGAGTACAACGTAACTTAGGAAATGTAAAGACCCGGAAAAAAAATTTTTTAGCTGGTTAAGTATGAATTACCCAGTTAAATTGAAAAGTAATTTCTAATCGGACGATTCTAGTTGAATCAGTCGAGTCGAACACATTAATTAAGTGAACCATACCATTTAAGAGGTTGAGTGAAAAGGTTAAGTGAACCGTGTTAATTACCCAATTACCCGGTTAAAGGAATTATGATGAAAGGGTGCTTCCACAAACCCTAGCCGTCATTTATTCTTTAAAAAGGAGAAGGGGTCGTTGAACCTAGGAAATACCAATGGATGATGGGGTGTGAGAATTTAATGAAGGGGTCGTTGAACCTAGGAAATACCAATGGATGATGGGGTGTGAGAATTTAATGAAGGGGTCATTGAACCTAGGAAATACCAATGGATGATGGGGTATGAGAATTTAATGGAGGGAATGGTTGAAGTGTATATATATGCAGGAGGAGGGAGTATTTCATCCCTCATCTCCGTCCCAGGCGACCTCCCCATTACTGTGTGAGTATTTCATCCCTCATCTCCGTCCCAGGCGACCTCCCCATTACTGTATTAGGGTTCACGGATCACAGTCAGACGTAATCACAAATCAGGTACGTATAATAGGTAGAACATCGTATTTTCCTTGTTGGTAGCCTAGGTCGGCCTGAGCCCAGATTCGACCACCATGCACGAAGTGCAACCGGGGTTAATGAATTGACTCAGTCCGACACTGGGTCGTGTTATGTGTGTGAATCATGTAATGCATCGATATTGTTTTGGAGTAGTGATAGCCGCCCCATAAAAAGGCTACGGCCGGGGTGAGTGAGGCACAGCGATTCCTCCATCGCACTAGAGTGCAGTGATTGCCGCCCCATAAAAAGGCTACGGCCGGGGTGTGTGAGGCACTGGCACTGAGTGCAGTGATAGCCGCCCCATAAAAAGGCTACGGCCGGGGTGTGTGAGGCACTGGCACTAGAGTTGGCAGTGAGAGCTTCCCCACAAACGGGGCATAGCGATCACCTGAGTGCAGTGATAGCCGCTCCACAAAAGGCTACGGCCGGGGTGTGCAAGGCATTGGCACTGGAGTGCAGTGATAGCCTCCCCATAAAAAGGCTACGGCCGGGGTGTGCGAGGCACTGGCATTAGAATTGGTAGTGAGAGCTTCCCCACAAACGGGGCATAGCAATCACCCGAGTGCAGTGATAGCTACCCCACAAAAAGGCTACGGCCGGGGTGTGCGAGGCACTGGCACTGGAGACGGTAGTGGTAGCCTCCCCATAAAAAGGCTACGGCCGGGGTGTGCGGATCACAGCGGACACCTCCTCCGCATTGTTTTGGAGTATAGCGGAATCGCTCCACCGCATATTAAAATAAACATAAGGAAATAGTGGAATGTACTTGTTTTGTTTTATCTATTATACTACTTAGTGTTGTAATCACTAATGCGGAATTGCCTCCGCAGGTGTGCAGATACAAGATTAGGTGATTGACATCCAGAGTATGGAGCAAAATAAATATGAGGACTCCTTTTCTTTTAAATTGAGAAATAAGTGTGGCTGCTGGGAAACGGTCCAAGACTGTGGGATGTTTATGTATGTTATTATTTATAAAAAATGTTTGACATAATTACTTACTTTTGAGTAACAACTAGCCAGTTAGGCCCACAATATCGTGAAAAATGGCGGGTCGTTACAGGAAATATAATAAAATTTGTGTTAATAGGATTAGTTAGAATTATTTTTCATACTTATGATTATTGATTGTCGATTGTGATGGATGATTATTACATTGTGTGTGATGTTCATTGAGTTTGATGCATCATTTAGTTAGTGGGCGTTAGTATTTAGTTTTGATCTGTAGATACAAAGTAGGAGCTCACCGCCTAGGCACGATGACACGCTTGGAGCTTCTACCAGGTCCATTTAGGACTCGTCTCTATTTGATGCTCTCTTCTATTGTATGTTTATTTTATTATCTATAGGATGGGTTAAGTGGCATTTTATCGGATCCCACTTAACTCAGGCTATTTAACAGAACAGTTTTCCGGATTAATAACCCCTCGAGGATGAGATCCCTTGAGGATGATTTCGAAAACAAGATCCACCACAAGTTGCCTTCAAGCCTATTATATAAATCCCTACCCAGCCCTATATATATGTAGTTTTCGCATTTTCAGTGAGACGAGAGATGGAGAAACCGACTGCACGTACCATGAGCGGATGCCGTGACAGTCAAAGCGGGCTCTGGATTAGTGCTAGCAGACTGTTCCATTCCCGAGGGATCCTGACAACTCCGCATTTGAGTTCTTCATACCCAGAGAATGTGGAGGTTTACGGGTACTGTTTAGTACAGCGTATGTCTGGACTTGTGGTTCAAAGGTTACTAAAGGAGACTGCCTGAGAGTACTCAGCCTCGTGCTCAAGGCTAGGAGAAATATGGAGGTAAGGAGAGGGCTTAGGATTTATGACCAAAAAATGAAGTAAGAAAATGTCAAGAGCGGCATCAGTAGCAGCAGATCAGTAAGTTAGGGATGCTACCGGGTCTGCAGCCCAGTGGCTCCTCAGTAGTGCCCTTCAGAGTGTTCACGTGGAGTATATGATGTTTTCTTTCATATGAGAGTTTGCTCTCATAGCCAGCTTGTTATAATTATTTTATTTTTCGGACCAGTAACACTTGTTACTGATGTGTTTTTATACTATATGTAGGTAATAATCACGAGTTGGAGGAGCACTGTTATCGCTTGCACACATGTCAGTTGATTGAGTGATTATATTGTGTTTATGATGTTATTATATAGTGAATGGTGTGATTAAATGCTTGAGACATGTTGATGTGACATGATTACATATTAAGACATGATAGAATGTGAAACATGAATAGATTGCACAACAGGAGCGTGGTGGGTTGAGACCCAAGCTTTAGAGCAAGTAAACAATATATCAGATTGTGTGAATGAAATTGCATGATATATAGAAACATGTTTATATATATGGTTATATATAGTATTTTGACAGGGTGACCCTAATTGCACTTTTAGGGGAAACTCTGCCCGTTTTATTTCAGAATTTTCATCGATTTTGATTGTAATTGTGATGGTGTGTAATTTAGTTTGCATGTCATCTATGTAGTATCATATTAGGATTTTGTGCATTCATCCATGCATGATGAGTACTATCTTCATCTTAAGACGCTGAGATTGGATCCGCATGAGTTAGGTTCAGGTTAGGCGACCTAACCGGGGCCTGTACATGCCAGTTCAGTTCACAAACATGAACCGGATTTGGGGTGTTATAGACTGGGTTGGGTCTGGTAGGCTAGTTTAAATTGTTGGATGCAGACACGAAAACCATGTGTAAAATGTTGTCGCCTGTGGTAACAGCTGTGGCGCTGGTGGTTGTGAGAGGTATAGATAGCGGCGAGGTGATCATGGTGGTGCCTTTCTAGTGATCGGGGGCAAGTTGGAGACTCGCCGGCAGTGAGGCGAAGTGGTGGCAGTGCTAGGGGTGTAAAACTCCAAACACAATGGAAATCTCTAAAAAATAACTAGGTGAAGCTAGGGTTGACATGGACGGCTCTAATCTTTCAACGTGGCATGATTTGCATGACTGACAACTCGTAACCTAGTGGGACCCACATATGGGTATATGCAATATGTATATGGGCAAAAAACTCAGACTGTGACTATCCAAAATTGACTCCTAAAAGTAACTCCATAGGCAAAAATTGAGGCAAGAAGGCTAAATAGACCTCAAACCGTCAACTCAATCGAGTGAAAACCTATGACTCAGTCAAGCTGGGCCCCATACTCATGTATACACTGTAACATGCTAGATCTAGGCCTAAAGCCCTAACTAACCCATAAAAATCATTTGTATACCTCGTGTATACACTAATAACTGGTGTTTTGCCGTAGCCTAACTGGATCTATCATCTGCATGTCGGGCATACTCATCCACCATAATATGCTCATACCGCCATTTGGGCCCCATACTCATAGTCTAAAAATTGGTCTGGCTCAAACTCGGTCAAACTGATTCAATACTAGCCCAAACTGAGTAAACTACAAGTGGGTAAAACCCTAACTGAAAGCTGGGTTTTACAATCTCTCCTCCTTATAAAAATTTCGTCCTCAAAATTTCTCACATCAACTATGATCGGAGGACTCAATTGAAAGTTTCATTTCGATGGCAAACTGGTATCTCTCCCTCGAAAGCTAGCTGCAAACAGACGAACATGAAGCTGGAACTCTGAACACTAACAAATCTCACTAGATCTTTACTAGGACAAACTACACGTGATTAAATCATCTGGTGAAACAGCTATACATGCTGGAATCATCTGACTAGACTGACCATACATGCTCGAATCATCTCGCTAGACTAACCGTGCATGCTCAATTCATCTCGCTAGACTAGCTCTTAGGGTCATTGTAAACTATAGGGACTAAAATGCAATGAGCTTGGCAGCAAAAACCTAGGTTTAGCCCTTAGGGCCTACTCGGTGGTCAAGCAGGTACTCTAGAGTACTGCAAGGTACTAGTCTGAACTACATTAGGAAAAGCTATGTCAGTGCGAGGTGTGCAACTAACATCTGCCCATGTCTCCCCAATCCTCATCAATATGGCAAGTTAACTACGTGTACCCTCAGAGAACTTTGCTCTGGGTCGTACAACTATACTAGGGTGTCCTGCGAGTCTTGCTAGTATATGGTGGACTCTAGTACCATGTAAAGGTGTATACTAATGGATTTATGGTTTACCGTCGCCAGTCTAGGTCAAACACTCAGGTATCCTTATAAGAGGAACTGGACTGCTCACCAGATCCTAGTTAAATCGGTCCCAAGTCGAGTATCTCACTCTGTTTCATAATGGAACAAAGGACAACTACTATAACTTTATTACGTTCTATGACTCTCATAACTATCTATATAACTACTAATTGCTACTGAAGGGGGCCCTCTATGATCAAATGATAGCGAGAAAACCTGTACAATTACAGCATGTCTCAAAGAGTATGAAAACATACTTCTGCATGTAATTGTGGGATCTGCATCTAGTTTATTGCATGTGCATTGGTCAATGTCTGCTCATCTCAACCATCTGGTATACTAATGGTAAGTCTAGTATATTTGGAAGGGTGAGTGTAAAAATAGTCAGCTCTCTCTGGTGTGTATGGTCACATGGAAAGAGACTGAGTCTCTCGTAGAAAATTGGTCTTACTGCTTTGGGAGCCTAACTAAGATATGTTTCATCCTCACATAGTTTGACATTAGGTGTGCTAGGAGAGTACACTAAGCTAGGAAAATGATACTAGGTATGTACATCACTCTATCTGTAGAGACGTGAGGATCTCAATCTGAGTCACAGTGGGGTAATGAATCTCAGTAGAGGATATTGGGTGGCTCAAAAATATGGGTAAGTCCATGGACATGTATCTAAGATCATCATGATTGACTCCACCACAGGTGGCCAACCTATGGAACATCCAATCAATGACGAGTGTAAGATACAACTCATAAGTGGCTCTAGTTAATCAACAAATAGTCGGCATGTGCTTCTTAATACTATACTAGTCATGCACTTCTAAATGAATGAGGTTCAAATGACGCAAAGAACCACTATATCCCCTCGTGTATACGAGGACTAGTAGTAAGGTTTGACATGTGTCTTGTCCATTCTCCAGTAGCATGTGACCTGCCATCCCGTTTTGATTTGTAGCACTAATCTTGATTCACATGACTGCTGTCATTGTGGTAGACTCTCACGAAAAACTATAAGTCAAGATGAGTATACACTAGTGTCCCTCTATCTGAATTGTGTGGTCTAGTTTGAATGATGTCCTTGTCTGCGTCACTCCCAATCTGGGGTGAAGTTGTCTCCCCCAGATTGGTCTGTCATCGACTACCTATACTGTAAGCTCTTAACAGTACTGGGAAGGTACCTTCTATACTTAAGGCAAAGGCTAAATCCTATGTTTCAAGGTAAGGACCTAATCATGTTGGCAAAACACTAGAAAATCACTCTCTCCCTAAAGGACACTCCCTATCTAAAGCCCCCATCTAAGCCGAAGGCTCTAATACAAGTTGAACTCCTCTCTCTGGCTGAGGTAACACTGCATGTCTAATAAGCTGCTAATCCTTTGATTTGTATACCTTGGCTATATCTCATAGTAGTCATGCTGACTGAATAATCTGACCATTGTGGTCTTCCCATCTAGAGGTCATACTGCCCATCTAAATTAATATAGGGGTTCTCAAATTACTGAAATCAGTCGAAAAAATAGTTGAAAATGAGCTGAACAGGGTTAACTCACTAAATCTAACTGGGTTGGCCGGGTTAACTCGGTCTGGGTTAGATAAACTAGTGGGTTAGGTCGGCTAGGCTGGTTCAGACTATTGAAAGCGGACAAGGATAAGTAGGTGGAACCAGGTTGGGCAGGCGGACATGAACAGAGGCAAATGGGTCTGACTGGGTGGGCAGTACCCATCACAGGAAAATGGTGACGACGGCGCAGCTAGGATCACCATTGGTCGGGATCAAAAGAGGGCATCATGGTGCTGGTGGTGACAATCGGTAGAGTCTAGCTACTGGCTAGCTGGATAGAAATGGTCGAAAAGGGGCGGAATAATCATTGGGTGTGGTGGTGTCACTAGCGGTGATCGTAGCCACAGCGGTGTCATAGGTGGTCTCAAAATGTTGGCCTTGACGAGATGAAGCTATGGGGATGGTTGGATTGGCCATAAGTGACTTGGCGACACTGAAAAATAGTCTAAAAGGGTGGTGACGGCGGTGGTGGTGGAAACTGAGTGTAAAGCATCGTCGCCTGTGGCATTTGTGGTGGCGCTGGTGGTATGGATAGATAGCCAGCTCCAAGGTGGTCATCGTGGTGCTTGTTCGATGGCCTGGGGTGAGCTAGAGACTCGTCGGCATCGAGCTGAAGGGGCGACAGTGTATGGTTTGTAAAACTCCGAAAATCAATGAAAATTTCTAAAAAATAATTGGGTAAAGCTAGGGCTGACATGAACAGCTCTAATCTTGTCACATGGCATGATTTGCACGTCCGACAACTCATTACTAAGTGGGGCCCACCTATGGGTATATGCAATATGTACATAGACGGAAAGCTTGGTTTGAGACCATCTAAAGTCTAAACTGGCCCGACTCCTAAAAGTGACTCTATGGGAGAGAATTGAGGGTAAGAAGTCTAAATGTGCCTTGAACCGTCAACTAAAACGGGTGAAAACCTATGACTCATGATTAAGCTATGCCCACCGGGTCACAATTCGGTAATCTGAAATCCCTATGATGCATGCAAATAAGAGACTTTGGAAATTCTATATGGATACTAAATGCTATACTGGCCTAGATCTAGGCCTAAAACCTTGGCTAAACCATAAAAATCATTTGTATGCCTCGTATATACACTAATAACTCGTGCCTAGTTGTAGCCTAACTAAATCTACCCTCGCTACACTAATTTGATACTGGCCTAATCCAGGCAATTTAAAAGTGGGTAAAACTGTAACTTGAAGCTTGGTTTTATAGGGAGATGATTTTAGGGGTAATATGTGAAGGAGAGAATTATTGCGTTAATCCCACATCAATTTTGGAAAAAGCTATTGACTTCTACATAGGCTTTGGGAAAGCCATACTTCTCGAGATGGCTTTTAGAGTAAGAGAGGATTACAAAGGCTTATTATGTCCAAATTGGCTAGTAAAAATAAGTTGGCATGGAGAATGGTTAGTCTTCCTAATTCTCTTTTGAGTACGAGCTTTTTACCAATTGGTGGAAGGTTGCTGACACTACTTCTAGATCCTCTTTGGATGCATGTAAAGGAATTCATGTTGGCTTGAGAAATTTGTAGTTTATAGTCTACCGAACAATTGGGAATGGTAAGCACATTAAATTGTATTAGAGCCTTGGTCTCCTCTTTTTCCTTTTGGTTTTTTAAAGCTTAAATTTGAGTTTAAACATTTGGAGGATAAACTAGCGTCTATGTTGGCTAGCATTAATGGCAATGGATGGAGCAGTGACATTATCAATCTTAAAATTTTTGAACCCGTTGATGCGGGTGGAATTTCAACAATTTGGTCTCCTCATCATAGCCTATCTGATCTTTGTAATTGGATTCCTTTAGTATTGGAAATTTTAGTTTTAAATTCTTCTTTGGTGGAAAGTATGGTAATTTGGTTCCTAAAATCTTTTGTAGGCTTTGGAAAGACCAATGGAGGTTGCCTTTTCCCCCTTAATTGCTTATGTTTGGTTGAAGACTGTTTTTTAATATTTGTCAACTAGTTCAATGTTGTTTGATAGAAAACTGATTACCGATGATTGTTGTGTGTTTTGGCAAATCCAAAGGGAGACATGATTGTTTCTTTTCTATTTTGGCCCATTTATGGTGAAACTCTATAAATAGGTTAGTAAAACTCTATAAACAATAGTGACCTCATTCTTTCTTCATCCTACGTTTGACCTCATTCTTTCTTCATCCTACGTTTCTTATCCTCCTTTCTTTACACTATTTTGTTGGAGTTCATTATCACTTTTTCCTGCCAATATCTTGTTGGATTTGTGTCGATTCTGCCTACCGACATCAATCTATCTAGGTTTGTATAATTATGGTAAATTATAATATTTAGAGGAGTCTTGGTTGGTTTAGGTTTAGACTTGACTTATTTGTAACGTGTGTGGAAAAGTCAAGGAATTAGCCTAGTTTGACACAACACCGAGATATTGAAAATGAGAAATGATAGATGAACTGCCCCAAGATGAAAGGGGTAGTAGTGGACCATTATGCACTTGTGTTACTAAGAGGGTGGGTCTGAGCATATCGATAACCATAGACTTGGTCCATGGCGTACGTGTACATGTATGAGATTGGTAGTTTAATGGGGAGGCCACCCTTGAAGGCAAGAGACATCGGCATAGGCTCATGAGATGAAAATTGTGAATGAAATTTTAACAACTATACTTCCCTCATTAGCTTTTCGATTTCATGCATGGACATACGAGTCAGTCCTTAGGGCCTGGTTTATACGTTTTATTATACCATGCTTTGTAACTTAAAATTATTTTGTTAATTAATGTTTAACTGTGATCATGTTTACATAATATAATATCTTGGCTAGCATAATTTATTTTTTTCTCCTCTATTTATTATTAACTACTTAATTATCATGACATTAAGTTGTTATATTGGTAGATTGTTTCCTTGGTCAATTTTTTTTTAAGTGACGACTCGAATTGGTTAAGAGTAGGTCATGATAGATTTTACCGTGTTGTGTCAATAAAAAATTTGTGAGGATTGTTTGACGTTGATTCTTTTAATCCTTGTTTATCCTTCTTTGTGTCTTAATCGCTGCTTCATTTAGAGACTCTTTTATTAGATTTTATGCTGATGGGAGTTTGGATTCAATTATGTGTAAATTCGGTTGGGTCATAGTTCTTGATAATTCATATGGTTTACCATTGTAAGCATATGGTACAGGACATGGGTTTGTAGTGTTCCCAGTCTTAAGCACACATCGGAATTGAGATTGAGTTATGAGTAATATGTGAGATGGGTTGTACGCCTACTGGTAAACCCCAGCTTTGGGTTAGGGTTTACTTGCTGTAGTTTTGCCCAGTTCAGGTTAGTTTAAGTCGGTTCGAGCAAGACCAATATTCAGACCATGAGTATAGGCCCAGATGGTCATACGAGCATGTTATAGAGGCTAAGTATGCTCAACATGCAGTTGATTAGAAAATGAGTTATCAATGTATATGTGAGGTATATAGATTCTTTGTATGAGTTAGCCAGGATTTTTGGCCAAGATTGAGGCCATTGTAGAATTTAGTATCCATTTGGAATTTTTAAGGTATCTCATTTTCATGCATCATATCAATTTTAGATCATCAGATTGTTTCCTTTTGGGCCTAGCTTGATTTAGTCGTAGATTTTCACTCGATTGAGTTCAGGGTTTTGATGCTCATTGCCTTCTTGCCTCGATTCCTGTCTATAGAGCCAATTTTAGGATTCGAATCAGTTTCGACTTTAAACGGCCTCGATTCGAGCTTTCCATCCATACATATAGTGCATATACCTATATGTGGGCCCCACTATGCCACTAGTTGTCTAACATTTAGATAGTGCCACATGGTGAGATTAGAGCCATCCATGTCGGCCCTAGATTCCTCCCATTGATTTCTAGAGATTTCCCACGATTTTGAGGATTTTTACCTTAGCGCTGCTGCCACTTTGGCTCACTGGCAACGAGACTTTGGCCCTTCTCCAACCACCTTATCACTATGCCTATGACCCACATCGTGGCCAGCTGTTGGTTTGTACATACCATCGCCACCAGCACTGCCGCTGTCACTGCCAGCGGCATTTTTGAAGTCATTTCATCTGCTTCCGCCACCCTTTCGGGCCATTTTCTGGCACCGACATGCCACCTCTGGCTGATCCGACCACCCAAATAGATTACCTTTGTCGAAATATTCATTTTGAGACCACCCATGACCACCACTATGGCAGCGATCGCCGTCGGCGACGCTGGTGCTCCCGATGGCAATTTCTCCATTTCAAGCCATTTTTCGGCTAGCCAATGGCCGGACTATTCCAATCATTACCACCAGCACCTCTGCCATGATGCCCTTTGTTGATCCTGACCAGCTGCGACCCCAGCCTTGCCACCGTCAGTATTTTTTGGTGATGGGCACCGACTGTCCTGTCTGGCCTGCCCGCATTCGCCTCTACTTGGTTGTGCCCGAGTCTACCCGTCCAAGCCCATGTCCATGTCCATCAGTCAAGCTCAGTGTAGCCGATCAAATTCAGTAATTTATTCAACCCAGACCAAGTTGACTTGGACCAACTCGGTTCAGTTTAGCTAGTTGACCTGGTCAGTCATTTTTGGATCGTTTTCGTTTGTTTTTATACCGTTTTCGGTAATTTGATAACCCTTATATTGGTTTAAATGCATATTCAAATGATTTAGCATATTTAGATGCTACAATTATTTTTCTTTATTTATTAGTTTATTTATTTATTTATTATTCACTTCTTATTATTGGTGTATTTATTGATTATAATGTATGCTTATATGATTGCTTATTATTATTAATAATGATATATTTACTTATTAATATTAGTTTTAGTTATTTCTACTAAATTATATATATATATCTGTGTGTGTATTTGTTTGTTCGCGTGTATGTTATTATTTATTTGTATTTAATTATGTATTCTTGTATTCTTTGACTATGATATTATTATAATTTATGATTAATAAGTGTTAACTATTTATTTATTGAATTATTATGTTATTATTTAATTATTTATATGTTTACTTACACGAGTATATATGATATTTACCCATGTTTAACCTTGCATTTATATAGTATAATTATATTATTATTTTATGAGTGTATTTATTTATTTATTGTTTGTTTATTAGTTATTTCCTTTATTATGTTTTGATTTACTTGTTTTAAGTTTAGTTGTAGGTTTATTTAGCAGTCTTTTTTATTTGGATGTACTGATGATGTGAGTACAGACTACAAGCATGCATCATATAGAGATGTTAATATTTTGCTTAGCAATGGGTATCGATATGGGTTACGGAGTCCGAGCTCGCCGTAGATGTGTTGATGTGCTTAGAGCTTGGACCATAGGTCAGTAGGACTCTCCTTTTTCTTGATCTCTGTTTGAATCCTTGCATGTTGAGTTTAACTGTGTTTTGGATGTAGGACAACATCGGCGGCATTTTATCGGATACCTCCAATATTGGGCCATTTAGCCGTGTTTTCTACACATGTTTAATAAAACTTCAAGGTTGAGACCCCTTGATGGTTTTCGAAAGATAAGATATAGAAACTAAGTATTAAATCCTCTCCTAAGCCTATATGTATAAATATGTGGGTTTACAACTTTTACGATTAAGAGTGTGTATGGGATGTATGGACCACACTAGAACTCCTTCAAACCCTGAGGTAGTGGGGTGTATGAGAGCATTGTGAAACATAGGACGTTACCGAAATTTGTGGCACTAACTTAACCATTCTTTTTGCCACTCAATTACCATGGTAGGTATAATATGGAGGATGTAAGGGTGTAAGTGTTGTATGTATGAATATGAATATTATCCATGCATGTGCACCGACACTTGTTTAAATATGTTTGCTTAGCACCCAGTTAGAGGCAATTTTAAAGTTTTCTAAGTTTTCATGGGTAATGGAATTCTCATTTGCTAGTTCGTACTAGTTATTTTTCGGACCAGTAACATTTGTAATTGACGTTTTTACATTATATATGTAGGTCTTGCAATCCCGAGTCAACTTTGGCAGGAGGACAATAATGCTACATACACTTGAGCTCAGTGCAATTATTTTCTTTCTTACTTTTATTTATGCTTGATGTGTTTTGATGAATATTTAACAATGTCTTCCATTCTCATGACGCAAAGCAGATTGTTTTGATCTATTTTATCGATCGAGTCTTACTAACCAATAACTTTAGACATGACACAACTCGATCGTTACATTTTTGATTCGGTTCTTAGGTGAACTAAAATTGGGGTGTTACACCTACTAAAATGGCTAGACATTTTGGTGTATACCCAAGGCCCATAACTTGGAGCTGAACACTTCTTCATTTGTTGACTCTAGGATGTACTTGTAATATCTTTTAAATAAGTTAAGTTAGTCCACGTCAAATTCCTTCCGGGTTAAGATTTAATATATTAGTCGAAATGTGCTTAGGATTTTTAACTTAGTTAACTATTTTTGAAGAGATGATTATGTTTATCAGTTTACACTAACTGGGCCAGGTCATTAAAGATGGTATTAGAACCAACCCAAGACCATGTTATATACATAGTGGTATGTCAAGAGAGGAATTCCGATAGAATTTCCTTAAAAGTAGATGGAATATAATATCTTCCCAAAAAGTTAAGTTAGTTTCACATCTAATACTTATTGAATAAGATCCAATATATTAACGAAGATGTGCTTAAAATTTTTAACTTAACTAATCACTTTTAAAAAGATAACTAAGCCTTTAAAGGGCTATTTGAGAGCCACCTAGAGCAAGCATCAGACAGTGACGCGGAGCCTGGTGGAATATTACAAGCCTATGGTATCGGACATGGGCTTGTATGTTCCCAATCTTAGTCATGTACCAGGATTAAATTGGGTGGTGAGTATCATATGAGATGAGTTATAAGCCTACTAAAATGGTTTGTCATTTTGGTATGTGTTAAGGAATACTTCGGCATAATCTCAATTCCACATATTAGGGTAACATAATATTTGTTCATTAACTCAAGAGTATTATTGGTTGGAAGACAATATAGCTAATTACTATTCATACTTAAAATATAATTCCTAAATATTGAAATTACGACCTTATTAAAACTCCATATAGCCCTTATACAAATAGTCATAGCACATTGTGTCATGAATGTGTACACGAGGTCATTAACAGGTATTTTGGGTATTTTCGTCTAGTGGTTTACACCCTTAACTAAAAAATTATAATTATTCACAGATACTTGTATTTTAATACTTTTTAAAGGGTTATGGGTTGCCCCTATATACATGATATACAATCTTACAAATAACTAGCAAAAACATCTGCACAATGCGCAACTATAAAAGTCAATAGAGATAGAAAAAAATTGATATTCACATTCATCAAAAAAAATATTTTTTTAATGAATGGCAATTGAGTTTTAAAAATAATATAAAAAGAATTATAATAAAATGAAAAAATGTTGGACATAATTGTATAACAATAATTTAATAATACACATATACTAAAAAATCATTTTTTGAACTTCAATAACAACAAACATCATACATTTATAAAGGAAAACAAAAACAAATATCATAAATAATAGTTGAAGAATTCTCTTTTTCTTATTTGAAAAAATTGACAATAGGAATCGATTACAAAGATGATAAGGAAAATGCAGTAGGAAAAGAGAAGATAAGGAAATGACAGATAATTAGAAAATAATTTAATAATACTAGTACACAAAAAATAAAAAAATAACATTAAACTTTCGATAAAACAAACTTCATGAATTTAATAAGGGAAACATATAAAATTCTTTATAATTTTTAGCATATTAGTCAAAACAAAAATATGAGAGAATATAAAAAAATACAAAATAATGTCAATAAATATATTAAACAATGAATTCATACTGAACACTTACTAACAGCATAAAAGGCAATCACATTTATAATATATTTGGATATTTAGTTTTGTAATAGTGGCAATAATCTGTTAAAAAATACTTGAAAACACGATAATTGAGTGGTAAACACATAAAAAACACAATTCAATTGAAAGAAAGAACTAAATATATGGTTAAAAAAACAAATGAATTAAAATAAACATCATATTTTATATTTTCATTCTGACAATAATTAGAGAGGTTGATGTTTAAGGGAAAAAAACTAAATATATGGTTAAAAAAATTATTTAAAATAAACATCATACTATTATATTTTTCATTCGACAATAATTTGAAAGGTTGATCTTTAAGGGCAAAATGAGCATGAACTGTAAACATTTATTTAGATGGGAAGATGAGAATTTATAGATTTTTTAAAAATGACAAATAGGGCAACCTTCTCCCTTTCAATAGACATAATTTAAAGAGTGCACCATTTTATAAGAAGATATATTCTAAATAGTTGTCTCTCTTAAAGAGTGCATCATCTCATGAAGAGATTTATCTTCTAAAAGTGCACCATTTCACAAAAGGTTATGCCTACTTAAAAGAAAGGAGAGAGCACTAACCATTTAGAGCAAATCCATGGAAAAAAATTCCTTCAATAACAAGGTATTAGATGAGTTGGTTAATATAAAACTCGTGACCCGAGTTAGGGTTTTATAGTCCAAATTTTTTGATGTGTATTACTTATATGATTCCGTGAATTTCTTTTTACAACATTTTAATCATGTATACCTGAATGTTATGAGAATTTTAAGTACACATTCATCTTAGTTGGATGTACAAATAAATAGATATGATTTTTAAAATGTACGTAGGTCACTGATATGCACTATTTCAATATACAAATCATATCTTGTCATTTTAATGTTCTTTTTCCAGGTTTCATATTTTTTGTACTCACAACATTTAAATATACAAGTTTTGTGTTTGGTGTTTACATGCTATTACCTAAAATTTTCTGTATGGGGATAAAACTGAAAAAAGGTGGCGACTTGGAACGTGATAGTGTTATAAGCGCTCTTTTCTCAAATTTTTACTCTTTGACCTTGTTGGATCTGTTAATGCACATCATGCCATATTTTTCATGGTACTTTTATGAGTTCTTGGTAAAATTTTAATCCTAATACAAAAAATAAATAGTCATGAACATAACCCATCAGTACGCCTTGTATTTCCTGTGTGTTTATGACTATGAGCGTAATCTGTGATTGTGTGATATTTTAAGCTAAGAATTTTAAACTAATAAAATGTTGTAAAATTAGATGATGCTCCAATAATTATCTACTTGAAATATATTAAATTTGGGAATGGTTAAAAATCATCTAGATATGTTTAGAGCTATTTTACTAGGACAGTGTAAAGATCCTGGCATAGGTGGATGGATCAAACAGCTCATGGCGAGGTATTTTGTCTTGTATTTGTGTTAATTACAAAATTGATGTAATATGAAATTGATATTTAGTGTGTTATGGGAATAAACCCTAAATTTGTATAAACTGTATGATTCAGGATAAGTCAATCAATTGTTGTTGTGCACGTGTGATTTATATATCATTGTATTATTATTGTGGTGTAGACACACTTTGGGGCACTCTAACTATCGTTTGCAAGGTATAGGCCTTAAAGTCATGGAACACGATGTGGAGCTTACCAGGTATGCGAAACATATTTATTGTAGTTGTGTGAGTGTGTGTAAAGAAACATGGGAAGGAGGAGCATACGGTTTGCACTGTTTGAAGACCGGGTGTTAGGGTTTGATGATGATGTTGCATTTAATTATTTTATTTTCTTGCACATATCAGGTATGTGGAACAGGTAACCACGACCATTGTTCAAATTCTCTACATTCATCCACTGTAAGAAATTAAGAAATGTAACGAATCATTTAAACTAAGTAGTAAGAAAAGGTTCATATCACTACATGCAACCTCAAGACTCTAGCCAGGGGAGCCTCTTCTACAATTGAGAGTGAGCAGTAGCATAGTTGCAAGGGAGGTTTTGCCTCTATTGTGGCTAGGGGTGATCATTTAGAATACTTATATTTAAGAGTCTCTCTATGTTAGTAAGAATAAGCATGCATATATGATGAAACCATATAAGGTTGCCCGTCTTAAATCTCCTCCATCTATAAAGTTTGTATGAGACTAAACTAATGAATAGTTTTCCAAATTATAACATCACATTTTGGTCTGCCCTTGGACCGAAAACTGAGGTGTTACAACTTGGCATTAGAGCCGACTTTTTGGACTATTAAAATGGCAAACCTTCGGAATGTGTGTTCTAAGTATGTGTATGTTGTTTAGTATGATTGTATGCTGATGAATATATGAGTGTATATGTTTACGTATGGTTACGATGTGTTATGGTATCCCTCATGAGCCGATCCACAGCCTTGTCAAGATGTATGTTTTACTTCTTGTTTGCATGATTTATGTGTTGTTGTATGCATGTGCAATACGAGGATGGGTATGAATGGCAAGGATAATATTTGACGGTTACATGGAGAACAACCCAACTCGAATTAAAGTCTTGTTATGAATGTGGAAGGGTCTAGCTTTAGTCCCAATAATAGAAGATTTGAACGCACCTTGAGTGGTGCTAAAGGCAGACTAAGATATGATGGAAGGAGATAAGTTCCTGCTACACTATCTAAGGAATGATAGAGTGAAAATCACAAACCCCCATCATCTTGTCATTTTCTTCTCATCTCCTTCTCCTTTTTCTCCCTTTACCCCCTTCCACATCCCTTTCTCTTTCCTCTACCTTCCCGTATAGTAATCTAAAAGAGAAGACCTACTTATGAATATCGTGATTTTGACATTAGGTAGGAAGGGAAGATTGACGGGTTTGTTTTTGGCCTTGTCACCTTATACGATAATTGAAAATGATAGAGTTACCCAATTAGGGAAAACTAAAACAACAAGTACAAAATAGGTGTAGATTTTTTAAACTGGAGTATGCAGACAGATATGCAGCTATATGACTAAGACGATAGGCTTGTAGAAACTATTTGAGGCAGACTATACAACGTGTGGACCCCTCTCCTATAGAACACTGTTACGGTCACCCCTACATGGAGATAGATCATAGAGCACCTAGAAATGGATGAAATGTGTACGAACCTATAGAGAGGTCAGAGCCTAGACATACGCTGAGTAGCACAGCCACCGAGTAACACAACAGCCAACCAAGTTGCACAATCACCGTCCGAGTAGCTCAACCAATGATTGAGTAGCACAACCACCAACGAGTAACATAACCGCCAACCGAGTAGGACAACCACTGTCCAAGTAGGTGTACTATGGTAGGTTAGTAATAGGTTAGATAGTTGTCTAAGTGCACAAGAGGGTACAATAGTCGTATATAGCTAGATGATATGACATGAACTATAGCTGACAAACTAGGTTGGTCAGACAACCAACAATAGAGTAGAAGTAAGGATAGTGTTGTATTGGCAACTTGAGTATGATCGAGTAGGATTATTAGTCTTGTGACATATTAGTTGGATAGTGTGGAGTTTAGTGACTAGACAGATTGATGAACGACGATTAGAGTGGCTATACTGAGATCAGAGATGTAGAGCATTGGTATCGACTTATCAGCGACACCCGACATTAGAGATGTGGGTGTTTAGTGTTATGTAGTTATATGGTGTGCACCTCTGTATTGTCTATAGCTTACATATGATCATGTGATAGCCCTGTTTGCGAGTATACCATAGTAGTAGTAGCTAACTAAGTCAAGATCGAACATTACAAATCGATATGGGATGACCGGTCATTAATCACGGACGAGAAGATGAGACACTTTTGCACCTCGCAATGGGTTCCCATTGACCTGTGGTGCAATTGTAGTTCTTTGGGATGAGAGATCCCCATTCACTAGGACGTGTGTACATGATACTCAATCGAGAGACACTTGTGCCCTATTTACTAAATGGCCTAGAACCCTAGGAGCCGTCCTTCGGGATGCCTGCATTGTAGTTCCGGGGATGATGATCAAATCCATGGTAAGCGCAACAATGGCACTTCAGAGTGGACATTGCCTCAACCTTCCTACATTTTATATATACTACCTTATCCTATATTATACTCCTCACACTATATGGCTATAGGTAGAGACATAGTGATCATATCTTTTAGACAGCCACCTGGGGTGGGCACCTTCTAGGTCCCCTTAGCACATCTCACACATTTCACACTTGCCAAAGCCCAGTTTTCAAGGCCAGTCATGACACCCTAATTGGAGGGCATCCCTTTGCACAACTATATGCTTCATGATGTCAGCCTGACCTTTAGACTACATCATGTATTGAGGTTTACGTGGTGGTTCTAATAGATCAAAATCACCTTTCCATGTACACACCTAGGTCTACATTCATCCTCATGTGGAAGAGGCAAGTATGATTACGTACTCAAGTTACGTATGTAGACATATGCGTGATATATGCCTTCATCAACGCCAAGTTCACCTTCAACAAGTATGTCATGTAGTAGAATGGTTGATAGCAGTATGACCTCATAGTGACGGGTTAAGTGGCACTACATCTCATTGGTGTTACGGTTCACTTGCAATATGCTTGGTATCATTGGTATTGAAAGTGGAGAGGCTTGATAATAGTGTCATCCATGACATTGCGTTCAAAGCAGAATATTACAATAACTCTTTGCGCTGCATGTGTATGCTTAGTTGTTGATATGATTTGATCACGACCTATGTCTGTAGAGTGTATAACTCTTCAATTAAATTCCGAGGACGGAATTTTCCTAAGTAGGGGAGGTTGTAAAACCCATGCTTTTCGCTCGGTGGTTTTAATTTAGGTTCGGTCGTGACCCGGATCGAGGGTCTTACTTGGTCATTTTGCCATGTATTTGTGTATGGTATTTAGGTATGTATGAGTTGCCCGACCTTAGCTTCCTTCAACGTTCGGTACGCTTGTGTGGATGTGTCATGCCCAGCTTTTTAATTTTAGTCCAATTTAATCGTGTATAGTTAGATTTTAGGACTGTGTCCCTTGCTTGTCTCTTGTGTGCTTGCCATGTATTTGATAACTTTTCGAACCGTGCTAACCACATTTGGAACCTGTAGTGCAATTCCCGAGGTGGACCCGACCGCTTTAGGGTAAAAAACCTTAAGTTTTTGGGTTTTGATATAACCCAACCCATACATCCTTATAATTTAACCCATACCTCTATTAGTATGGCACCCATACCTCTATAGGTATGACACCCATACCTCTATAGGTATGACACCCATACCTCTATGATATCACGAAGCCAACCGATACATCTATAGGTATGACACCCATACCTATGACATCACCAAACCAACCACCGTTTTTCTATAAAATCCACCCCTTCCCTCACCTTTTCACCATTTCTCCTTCCCTACTCACCTCCAAACACTTTCTTCTACTCTCCTTGGTCTTCATCTTCCTCCTTGGAGCTCCAAGCAACCCCCTCCACGTTCCTAGTATCCTTGGGTGGTTGGCTTTGAGGTTGGAAGCCTCAAAAGACCTCCCCTTGTTCTTCACTATAAGCATCAGGTTTGGGCTACCACTGTTTCTCATTGTTTTGATGTGTATTACTTGTATGATTCCATGAATTTATTTTTAAAACATTTTTATCATGTATATCTGAATGTTAGGAGCATTTTAAATATGCATTCATCTTGGATGTGTAAATAAATAGATATGATTTTTACAATGTATGTAGGTCACTGATATGCACCATTTCAGTATAAATATAATATCTTGCCATTTTGATGTTCTATTTCCAGGTTTCATATTTTTTTGTACTCACAACATATAAATATACAACTTTTGTGTTTGGTATTTTACCTGCCATTCCCTAAAATTTCATGTATGGGGGTAAAAATTGAGGAAAGGTGGCAACTTGGACCGTGATAGTGTTATAAGCGCTCTTTTCTCAAAATTTTACTCTCTGACCTTGTAGGATCTGTTAATGAACAACATGCCATATTTTTCATGGTACTTTTATGAGTTATTGGTAAACTTTTAATCCTAATAAAAAAACTAAATAATCATGAACATAACCCATAAATACGCCTTGTATTTCCTATGTGCTTATGACTATGAGCATAATATGTGATTGTGTGATATTTTAAGCCAAGAATTTTAAACTAATAAAATCTTGTAAAATTATATGATGCTCCAATACTTATCTAATTTTGGGAATGGTTAAAAATCATCTAGATATGTTTTAGAGGTGTTTACTAGGAGCGTGTCCTAGTTTTTCACTGTAGTTGTAAATTACCTTAAAATAGGTTAACGGTGTTGCATTTCATCAAAAATTTCTCCACACCTTACCCTATGTCTCAATAGCATCATGACTATTTTGGGGGCCATTTGGGTAGGTTCCAAAATTTATTTGTAAATTTTAAATATGTTAGGGTCCAGAAACAGCCTATCCAGTGACCCAAATTGCAAAATCTACTTAGTATCATTTACAAAGTACATTTAGCCTATCTACTACTAGGATAAAGCTACATGTGTTGGCTAACTAGATCCACTGACCCCCCATTTGGAGTCCTCTAGCCCATGAACTAATAGTTGCAAAATTGGTGCACAACATGGGAACACTGTTTGGGCCCTTAGGGCTGAGTTTAATGGACCATGTTCCCCTTAATTGGCCCATGGGCAAGCCATATCGGAATTTACCTATGAACCTTAGAGTGTAAGAGACAACCCATCTAAATTTCAGCCCATTTGGACATTGTTAAACCCATCTAAAATATCTCTGGCAAGCCCATTCAATTAAAAACCCTAGAATTGATTCAAACTCACGAAGTGAACATGAAACAAAAACCTTCATTAAGTTACCTAATAAGGTTAATACTTTACTTAGGACCTAGTTCAGAAAATTAAGTGATGTTAAGTGTTGAGCTTGTGTGGAGGTTTTGCTTATTTTGCGTGCCAATGTGACCCCATTCTTACTCGCTTCTATCTCCATTTTATTGGGTCTTATTTCTTACATAATGTATGCTTATTGTTTATAAAATCTAACATGAATTATTTTGTGGTTGTATATATTATAGATGCCTCTACAAATTTGGACGTAGAGATTTTTGTATATGTACTCGAGCACATGAGTTCTTTTGGGACAAGAAGATTTGTGAACAATAAATGTTTCAACACTTGGGATGAAATGTACGATTGGTACATCGCTTTGAGTTCTTGTTCTCTCTTATTACCGAGTATGGGGCAATGCATGTTCTTTACCTTTCCCTTCCACAATGGTTCAAGAACAATTTGCGAGAAGAGTTCAATTTTGGAGTTTTTTCTTCGATGAAGAAACTGATGCATTGTATTGAAATTATAGACGTAGTTCGATTGGTTTTTGTAAATGTGGTGAATGTGGAATGGGATTTTGATGTCTTAGTGGACATTATAAAATCTAATGACTACTACTACTTCACGAAAATATTTGGTTATTCCTTAAGCCAATGCATGTTTCCGTATTAATATTAATTGGCTTGATTGTATTCCATGTAGTTTTATTTGTGACTATTTCATAAAATTTTTTGAGTGGGTTTTGTTTATGTTGGATATTTTTATTTACATAAATGTATTTTTCTAGAAAAAAATATGAAGATGCTTTAATAAGTATAAAAGATGAGAATGGTAATTTTAAGTCTATGCTCAATTTTTTATTTTCCAATTTATGCTTACTTTAGCTAGCCTGATATATTATTTTATAATAAAATACTTGTACATGTTAGTATTCATATTAAACTCGTGATTTTCTTTCCTCAACTGAAGCAAATAATTACATACCCCAACAAAGGTGAAAAGTTTAATGGTTGCAATTTTTGAGTTTGGCACCGTAAGGTAGCTTTCATCATTGAGGATCAAGAGGCTACTGAAGCCCTAAACACTACCATGGAGAAGCCACAAAACGTTGATTTTGTTCAACATAAGCGTGATATGGATGCTTACGAGGCTTGAAAAAGAAGAATTCCACTCATCAAATTACACTGTTGATTAGTATGGAAAATGATATCATTGGGCAAATATGGACATCATCGTACCACATTTGAAATGTGGCTTGCTTTGAAGAAAGATTTTGTGGGTACTTATCTAACCAAACTTCGACAGCTTGCGATCAAGTTCGATATGTTTAAGAAATGTGCAAATGTGTTTATGCTCTAACACTTGCGTCTAATGTCGAACTTGATTAATAATCTCAAAATAGTTGGCCATGTTTTGACTGATGAACAAGTACAAATTACAATTCATTCCTCACCAAAATCTTGGGAACAATGAAAATTCAAATGACTCGCAATGAGAGCATTGTCTCTTTCAATGACACTCCTCACCACTTGGAACTCAAGGAAGATAAAATTGAAGCCACCAAGTCCTCGGAAGAAGCATTAGTTGCTAAATCATGCAACACTAGAACTTCATGCTCTAAGACAAAGAAGAGTCATAATAATTCTAAGATGAATAAAAGGATACGATTTGGAAACCAAGATGCTGGTGGCAAACACAAATTTTACAAACGCAATATGAACTAAAAGACGATCACATGCTTCAAGTTTAATAAGAAGGATCACTTTGCTCGTGAATGCACAGAGCGGAAGAAGCTTTGTTATTCACCCTTCAATTCTAATCTTTATGCTAGTAATTGCTTAATTTTGATGGAATCTAAGCTGATGTGAATTGTAGACTCAGGAGCAACAAACCACATAAAAAAAGATCGAGAAGTATGTTGAGAAAAATCCCCAAAGTTGGAGATCAACAACAACAAACATAAGATATAGGAAAATAATGAATGAGAAATAATATAAAATAAAAGCAAAAGAACTAATTTAACGTAGAAAACCCTCTTTTATCGAGAGTCAAAAACCACGGGACAACAATGAACAGTTCACTACTTTAACTAAAGATTACAACTATCAAACATGTAGAGATGTACAAGAAAATTACTCACCTAACCTATATAATTGAGACTACGAAATTTCTCTATTTCAATACTCTATATAAGATTAAATTAGTGAATAATATTTTCCCCTCTCCTACATTTTTAATGGTACAACAAATAGTCACCTCTGTTTGGTATCCCGAATTTCCTTTAGTATTCCGAGTATGACAATGAGCTACATCTCATTAATATTCATAATTACAAATATTAACAATCTCCCACCTGGAGTCCAATTAGAACACAACAATCCTGATTCTTCCTCCACTTGTTTGCCGCATAAGTCCTTCATACCTGCATGTTAGTGCAAGTTCACAAAGTTGAGCACAAACTCAACTTTTGTCCCTCCATAGGTTTGGTCAACATGTCTGCCGGATTCTTTTTGCCATCAATCTTCTCCAACTTCAATTTACCTTCTTCTAATAAAGATGTGATAAATTGATACCTTAACCGAATATGTTTGATCGTACAATGAAATACTGAGTTCTTGGCTAAAAGGATTGCACTTTAACATCACTAAACAACCTGCAATCAACCCATTAAAACTTAACTCATTCATTAAAGTTTTAATCCAAATATACTCCTTCTAGCTTCTGTAGCAACCACATATTCAGCTTCAAGTTGAAGATAGAGCAACTATCTTTTGCAAATTGGAAACCCAACTCACCATAGTTCTACCAACGGTAAAGATGTATCTTGATGTACTCCTACCATTGTCTCTATTTCCAGCATGGTTTGAGTCTACATAACCTTGCACGTCAATATTTTCACCCCCAAAACACAAACAAAAATTAGAAGTTCCTTTTAAATACCTGAAAATCCATTTCATTGCCTTCCAATATTCTTTTCCGGGGTTCTTCATGAATATGCTCACTATTCCCACTGCATGTACAATATCTAGTCATGTACTCACCATAGCATACATAAGACTTCCAATAGTTGAAGCATAAGGCACCATTTTCATTTGAGCACTATCCTCATCACTCTTAGCACCTTGTTCATTAGACAATTGGAATTTACTACCCAAAGTAGTAGTCACCGGCTTACATTCATTCATGTTGAATCTCTTAAGCACTTTCTTCACATACCCTTCTTGAGATAACCAGAACTTCTTGCTCTTCTTGGTTCGGGTAATTTGCATTGCAAGAAGTTGTTTTGCTTCACCTAGGTCCTTCATGGAAAAACTCTTGGCTAACCATATCTTGAGATTAAAGATTTTCTCCATACAAGTCCCTACAACAAATATGTCATCTACATACAAAGTTAAAATAATGTAATTGCCATCATTAAACTTTTGTAAATATATACAGTGGTCCGATTGCTCCTAGAAAATTCATTATCTAAAATAAACTTGTAAAATTTTAAATTCCATTGTTTTTGTAACACCCCGTTTCAGCTCACCCGTGAACCGACCCGGAAATGTCACCGGCGACCGAACCGTTCGTTAATCTACTGGGTTTGGTTAAGCCGACCCGGATCTACCCTCGGTGTCTCAAGATGGAGATGCAAACATGAAATGCATGGATGGTATGCGTGGGTTCTAACGTAGTCCTACATCCATGCTATGATGTGCAAGCAAAACAAAACCATGCAACGGCAAGAAGATTTTAATTAAAAATTATCCACAACAAGGGTATATAAATATTTTATCAAAATACGATAAAACATGATAATCTACCGTAGCATTCATCATTATCTCTTTCGTTTCAATTGAACCGAGCCTGAACTCCAAACTCACTACTCATTCACATATATCCATTCATTTCATATCAAGCAATTTATCTAAACAAACACATCAAAATTATCATTCACATAGCAATAACACACCGTCATTATAGATTACATGCGGCAGGTACATGTGTGCGCGGTTCCGTGCTGCTCCTCCGCAGTCCCGACAGCTTTCATCCCTCGCATTTCTCACCTACATATATATAGAAAAACCGTCAGTAACGAGTGTTACCAGCCCGGAAAATAACTAATATCAATCTGGCACAGGAGAGCAAACTCTCCTGTTGAATGAAAACCATATACTTCCTCAAGAACTCTCATCAGGGCACATACGGGAGCCGTCACCCTCGGGTCGACAGCGTCCCCCTATCTTTCACATTCTCATACCTCGGCCATTTCTCTATCGCTTCTCGCATCAAATCTCATTCCTTTCCGCCCTCTGCACCTTCCATATTACTCCTGGCCTTGAGCACGAAGGCCGAGCACTCTCAGGCAGTCGCCTTTAGTACCCTTTGAAACTACAAGTCTAGACATGCGCTGCAATGCAGTACCCGTGAACCTCCACACTTCTCCGGGTTTGAGGAACTCAAAGGTGGAGTTGTCAAGATCCCTCGGGAATGAAACGGCTTGCACACCATTCCAGAGCCCACTATCGACACACACGTGCCCGCTCGCGTAGCACGGTAGTCGGATTTCCCTCATTCAATCTCTCACAAAAATAAGAAAACTATACATATATATAGGTCTGGGTTGGGATTTATACAATAGGCCCGAAGGCAACGTGAGCTGGATCTGAAGTTCAAAAATAAACTCGAGGGATCTCATCCTCGAGGGTTATTAATCCAGAAAATCGTTGGCTAAATGGCCCGAGTTAAGTGGGATCCGATAAAACGCCACTTAACACGTCCTGCATATAATAAATCAAATACACAATAGAATAGCGTAAAATAGAGAACGAGTCCTAAACGGACCTGGTAGAAGCTCCAAATGGGTCCACGCGCCTAGGCGGCGAGCTCCTACACCGTACCTACACAATCAAGCTAAAAACTAACGCCCGCATGATGAATCACACATCCTATAGCATGCACACACAATCAACACAATCACACATCAATCAACACACATCAACCTATATCAATTCTAGCAAGCCTACTTAGGCTAATTTGCATTAGATCATGATCATTACCTAGTTACCCTAATTTATTTCTTAGCCTCCATTTTTAACACCACTTAATCAAGCAAATTTCACATTTTATCCTTAATCAAATCTACATTTATATATATTATGTAACGACCCAGCCCAAAGTGCAACGTAATGGGCTAAGTTATTTCTTTAAAATGGGTACCCCGGAAGTTAAAGATCTATAGTCCATTCCCACTTATAAACAGGATCTTCTCCTAGTAGGTATTAGATGTGGGACTAAGTTGAGGGATCTTACAATCTACCCACCTTAGGGAATTTCATCCCCGAAATGCCTATTCTTGGCCCGTTGCTAGCCCCAGCCCACGACCTTTCTAGCCCGTGACCGGCAGCCTAGCCAACGTTTCTAATCCAGCCTACCATCTAACACGGAACCAGGTCGGCTCTGAAACCATTTGTAACGACCCAGCCCAAAGTGCAACGTAATGGGCTAAGTCATTTCTTTAAAATGGGTACCCCGGAAGTTAAAGATCTATAGTCCATTCACACTTATAAACAGGATCTTCTCCTAATAGGTATTAGATGACTAGGTATTAGATGTGGGACTAAGTTGAGGGATCTTACATATTATTATAACATACAATTCACCAATCCTAGCATGCAATTCTAATAATCAATACTTTTAAATAATTAAATTAAAATAAATTATACCTCGCATCGTCGAAAATCGGCGACGGCTAGGGTTTCCGTTTCGTGGCTTGAAACTCGGACTCGGCACCTAGCGGCGTCCGAAGTCCGATTAGATTGGGCCAGGTGCGTTCAGCGGATGATCCGGCGAATTTCCCACGAATCCAATTTTCCTGCAGTTCTGGCGGTTTTCCGGCGAGTGTCGACGGTTTTCCGGCGGATTTCGACGGTTTTCCGACGGATTCTGACGGTTTTCCGACGACAATTCGGAACGGAGCAATTAGAGGGTTTATCGGCACCAACTCGACGAGCTTGGTCCAATGGCGGTGTCGAACAAGGTAGCTGAGGCGGCGTCAAAAATGGGCGGCGGTGGTGGCGTGCTCCGATCGAGGCTGCAGCCGGCCTCGAAGGTGGTCGGGATGGTGGGGGAAACGTCGGCGACGGCGAGGGGGTGGTCGTCAGGTCCACAGCGGCGGCGGCGCGGCCCGGACGGCGACGGAATCCGGCTCGGAGTGGCGACGGCCTGAGGTGGTTTCGTGGAGCGATTCCGACATCGTGGCGGTGAGATGGTGGTCGGGGTGGGTCGTGGCGGCACGGCGACTGCACGGCGGGGTGGGGCGGCGTTGATCGGCGGCAGTGCAGCGTCGGCAGCGGCGGCGGCGGCGACGACCGTGGGCAGCGTGGCTAGGGTTTGGGGTGAGGAAGGTGTTGGGAAAGGAAGTGTAATACTCCAATGGCAGTTTCGTAATTAAGTATTGACTCGATTCCTACTCGAGTCAAAATAATAACTAGTTCGTAATAAATTCTAAAAAAATCTAGAAAAATATGGAAAAATTCCATAAAATAAAACAAACACAACAACATCCAAATGACATGCTCTATAACTAATAACCCACCCGAATATAATCCAACGCGTCCTAATGCATTATTCGGCCTAGAACTAGTCTACGATCAAAGAAAAATAACAATCAATACTGCATAACTCCATATACTTGATAACCCATTTTCATCATCTTTTAGGTGTTATCATCGTACATTTGAGCATACATGACCCGCATTGCTCATAACTCACAGTTGGCCTCAACTCAGCTCGCGGTCCAGGAAGCTGACTCGACTCGAACCTACAGTTGAACCGACTGGTTCACTCCCGTAAAACTCTGACTCGAGTCATAGGCTTTACAGTTTTGGTGCTTGTTTGAGTCCATATAGACTCCTCTTCAATTTGCACACCATATTTTCTTTACCTTTGACTTCAAATCCTTTTGGTTGTTCTATATAAATCTCCTCTTCCAAATCACCATGAAGGAAAGCACATCAAGCTATTCTAAATACAACTCCTTTATAGCCACAATACTCAAAATAATTCTAATAGAAATCATTTTTACAACAGGTGCAAATATATCATGAAAATCAATTCCTTTTGTTTGACTAAAACCTTTCACCACAAGTCTTACCTAATACCTTTGCACAACACCGGTGTCATACTTGACCCGATAGATCCACATGTTTTGTAGAACCTTCCTTTTTGTGGCAACTTCACCAACTCCCATGTATGGTTCTTCTCTAATGATGACATCTCATCCTTCATGGCCAACTCCCACTTAAGATGAGCTTTGTCACTCATGGCTTCATCATAGGACTCCAGTTCTCTTGCATCAGTATTCAAAACATGTACAATTAAATTTAATTTCTGAGTAAACTTTCTCACGCTGGTGCTCCTCCTTGGTTCGGGAGCAACAACTATCTCTTGTGGTAGCTATGAATAATCAATTTGAACTTATGCATTGGAATATTCAAAATCTAATTCATCATCATTTGGTTGATTAGGTTGTGACTTACCTTCTTGTTCGGTCTTCTTAGAAGATAATTGTTCCACATCACTTGGAACAAATCCTTGATTTTCAGCAATTGGTAACTCTTTATTTGTTTCATCAAGCTCCATATACTCTTTTTCTCTGGACTCCTCGCTCTTTTCTTTCTTCTTGTCTTTGCACATGTACTTTTCATTGAATACAATATCTTGACTTTGAAACACCTTGTTGTTCTTGAAATCCCACACTAGGTTACCATACTCGTCACCCCCATATCCAAGAAATACACACTTGAGAGATTTTGAATCAAGCTTCTTTCTTGATTCCTTGTCAACATGTGTATATGCAATACAACCAAAGACCTTAAGCAAAGAGTAGCCAACTTTCTTACCAACCCATACCTCTTCCGGTATTTTTCCATCTAAGATTCTTGACGGACTTCGGTTGATTAGATAGATAGTAGTATCCACAGTGGCACCCCAAAGATGCAAAGGAAGTCCAACATGAACTCTCATGCTTCTATCTCACTCTAGGATAGTCCTATTTATTCTTTCCGCCATTCTGTTGTGCTGTCCTTGGCACTATCTGGATCCTTCTAATTCCCCCTTTTCACAATAGGAGTCAAACTCCTTATTGCAATATTCTTCAATGTTATCCGATAGAAAACATTTCAATCTCAAACCTGTTTCATTCTTGAAACTGTTAAAGACTTCTGATTTTTTCTTAATAGTGTAGATCCATGTCTTCCTACTAGAATCATCAATGAAGGTACCAAAATGGAAATTACGTCCAAAAAATTTACCATGGGCTGGACCCCAAACATCCATATGAACCAACTCCAACCTTTTGGTATTCATCTCTCACCCACCTTTGTGAAGCTGACCCATTTCTGTTTACCTAAAACACACTCTTCACAAAAACCAAAGTTAAGGTCAATTTTCTTGTCAAAACCTTTTTGGAATGTAAGATCTTCATCCTACTATTGCTCAAGTGACCAAGCCTTCTATGCCATAAAGTTGTTATATATTTGGACACGGGATTGTCCACCCCCGCAGATGGCATCTTTGGATCCGGGTTTTCGGTGGGACTGAGGCGCCTTTGCCGCGCAATAAAATAGTGTGATAAAAGTAAAATGTCATAAGAACAAAATAACACGAAGGAAATTTTACGTGGTTCCTTAGGGTTCAACTTGAATCCCTAAGTCAATCTACGGTGAGATTGGTATTCACAATCCACTAATTTTCAATTCCTTCACAAATTACATGTCTTAGTAGAAAGTCACAATCCACTAATTTTCAATTCCTTCACAAATTACATATCTTAGTAGAAATTTTACCACTTTAACTTTTTGACTCATACATAGCCTATCCCTTGCTATGCTTTGATGAATAATTTGCTTTAGCCTCTATGACCCAAAATAGGGAAAATCTATCTCATCGTGATTCATGACGTGGCAGAGTAGACTTCTGAAGTGACGGCAAACTTTCCCGATGATAAAATGGACTTTACCAATGGGTGCGGGCAGACGGACAATGATATAAATCCAACTTCACGCAAAATAATGCACTAGAAAATCTCGAGCCATAATTCAGGTTGAATCAAATTGGACCAAATCAGTTGAATTGGTTCACCTTATTGCAAAGAGTCCACGGATCCGTGCTTTAAGTGGATCAGGCAATGTCATGAACCTCCAATCTGGGGCTGAAACTGTACATGGGTAAATGAGTTGCCGTTCGGACCCAATCAAGCCCAAGGCAGTAAACTGGTCCAAGCACTTCCCATGTTCTTCTTCTTCCTCTCTGTTTCTTAGCAGCAACACCGCCGGCCTGTGGGTATTTTCTCTGGTGGCGCGATGACATCATGGTGGCGGGTCAACATAGAATCCAACAAAAGACAATGATTGGAAGCTGGACTCCGCTAGTCGCTCAGCAACGACAAGGAAGCAATTCTCCTGGCCAGGCTTTCACGATAACGTGCAGGTGGTGATGAAGAGTTTGGCTCTGTCCCTTTACTCATCAGTGGCAAAGCAAGGCGTCAGCGGCTCTGTGCAGCAACATTCCACAACTCCACCGATGCAGCAACTAATCCTCTCCTTGGCAAGAAAATGGGCTTCTCAGCAACAACTTAGACAGATTCTCTCTTTAGTGGCAATCTTACACAGCGAAGTAGCAGGGGCAGCAACCTGGGCACTTCTTCTCAGTTGGGCACAGGCAAACTTCTGCACAATCACACAACCTAGGGATGATCAACCAGGTGGCAGCTTCTCCTTGTCTTGGCGCAAACAAGCTCTGCGGTAAGGCTCCGAGCATCTCCAATTAGACAGCAAAGAAAGCTCCTCCTTGTCTGCAAAGTGGCAACATAGATCTCTGGTTATAGGGTAGGGCAGCACGTCGGGGCTCCTAACCATGAAAATTGCAAAGGCACTGAGGCTACTCCAGCAGAGTTGGGCTTCAAGGCAGCAGTTTGATGGCATCTAAAGCCTGGTGAGGCTTCAAGCAGCACTCCAATGAAGAGGTGGTTGGTAGCTTTCTCCTTCCTTCGTAGTCACAGCATCTTCTTCACATGGGAGACGGGGGAGATGAAACCTTGTTCATTTTTTCTCTTCTTTGCAGCAAGAAACACAAGCCTTCTTTTCTCTAAAAAATTTCGCCCCGCTTCCTCAACAATTAGACTTGATGTTTTATAGACATTGAGAGCCCTTTTATTCCGTCCTTACCGATGTGAAATCATGGCCGGTTCAATTATTTCACAAATTTCATCCGGTAGTTTCTGAACAACACAAATCTTTTCCTCTAACTTCTTTTTAAAAGTTGTCCTCCAGCAGATTTGGATCATCAAAGATCTTTTCCTCAGAATCTATCACAACTTATCCACGTGAAAGGATAAGTTTAAATTTGTGCAAACAATAGCCCCCATGTTCGGCGGATATCTTTGAAGAGTAGTGACCAAACTGTTTGGAGTATGTTTGCGCCGTTGCAATATAAATTTGTTATTTTTTCTCTTATAGTATTCTTTTTTTTTCTCCATTTAAGACTCTCTACCTTTATCGTGATTTTTTCTTGATACATCATGGTGGGTGACAGTTTTTCTATAAGGTACTTGTTTCTTCTTCTTTTTTTCTTTTTTTGCTATGTACACTATACATCAATCCATTTGTGCACCATTTAGGATTCATTCGACGAGGTGTGACCTCCTGTCACATGGTCGTATTTTTAAGTATCTCAACTTGGAACAAGGAATCTCAATCAATTGTTGACAATTCATAACATCATTTACCAACATCTCGTTTCACAATGTATGGCCCTTCCCATGATGAGGAAATTTTGGACATTAGCAATCCGACCCTAACTTCACGGGTGTTGCATAATACTAACATTCCAGGGTTGAACTTGCGGGGCTCAATGTCTTGGTTGTACTTTCTTGTCTTTGCTTCATGATATATTTTCAACTTTTCCCAAGCAGCATGACGATGCTCGTCAATCGCTTCGAGTGACACAATTCTATCTACTGCATACTCCGCCTGTTCTGGTGATAAATGTGAAGCAATGGCTATCCTTAGTGTAGGTAACTCTACTTCTAAAGGCAAGATAGCTTCTGTCCCATACACTAACAAAAAAGGTGTAACTCCGGTACTCACGCGTGCAGAAGTACGATTTGACCATAATGCTTTAGGTAGCCTTTTATGCCAATCGCATTGATTATCTGCCATCATCTTTCACAGCATTTGTTTTAAAATCTTGTTGAAAGATTCCACTTGTCCATTAGATTGTGGGTTGTATGGTGATGATTGTACCATTTCAAATCTGTGTTGTTCGGCTAACTCTGCCACTTACCATCCCACGAACGGCGTGCCATTATCCCTAATAAGCTTCTGGGGAACTCCAAACTGACAGATGATATTTTCTTTGATGAATTGAGCGACACACTCTCCTATTTGTTTCCTTGCCAGTATTGCTTCACCCCACTCAGTAAAATACTCAATTGGCATTAAGATGAACTTGTGACCCTTTCATGATAATGGATGGATGGGATTGATAAAATCAAGCCCCCAAATTTGAAATGACCAATAAGTGCTAATTTCCCTTTCATGATAATGGATGGATGGGATTGATAAAATCAAGCCCCCAAATTTGAAATGACCAATAAGTACTAATTTGGTGCAATGGTTGTGGCGGCATATGCTTCAAAAGTACATGCAACTAACACTTCTCACATGACCGAGCAAATCCATACAATCCTTATACATTGTCAGCCAAAAGTATCTGATGCGGAGCAAAAGGTGATACAACCTTCTTCCACCTTGGTGCTCTCCACAAGTCCCTTCGTGCTCGTCTCTCATAACCTCCAAACTTTCCTCCTTGGTTAAACACTATAGTAAGACTCCATCAAATCCTGGGTGATACAATAATTCTCCTTCAATGAGATGACGTGAAGCAATTCGTCACACCTCACGAGCCTTGTATCGATCACTGGGTAGCTGGTTGCATGCCAAAAAGTTGATGATATCTCCATACCAATCCTCAAACTACTCTAGTGCGTAGCTTTCAACTACAACACTTGACAGTAAGATCACACTAGCAGGCGCATCATGACGAGCAAACCAAATAATTAGGCTCTATGACTTCTCCTTTAGCAATGAATCTTGATCCCAATACGACGACTGCATCTGCCATGCGATTTGTAGAGCGAGGGATATGTTCAAACATCACTTCTTTGAAATTCTTCAATAATTGCATCAAACACGCCTTGCACACTACCAAATGTGCTTCCTTAACTTCAAAATTCCCTGCGGCTTGTTGTATTACCAATAATGAGTCGCCTCAAACTAGCAAGCATTCCACTTTCAAATCCTTTGCAAGCAACAGTTCAAGCAACATTGCTTCATATTCTGCACTATTGTTGGTGCAAAAATATGCCAAATTGTAAGCATGTAAATGCATCTTCCCTGAAGGCTCTACTAAGACAACCCCAGCTCCTCCAGTGGGTCCTGCTCCTCTGCACATTCCCATAGCTGCTCCATCAAAATACAAAGTCCACTTTAGTAGTTCCTTATTCATGTTGAATTGGACTTCTTCTTCTTTCTTCTTGGATGGTAGAGCCGAATGGTTGGCGAGTAGCTCAGCAATTGCTTGACCTTTCACTGCTTTTTGTGTGACACACTTGATGTCAAACTCCATTAACTTCCAAAGCCATCTTGCTACTCTTCCTGACAAGGTCGGTTGTTGGAGCAGGTATCGAACAGGATTGTCGTGTACCACCAAATGTACTTCATGTGTAAGAAAGTAATGTCGCAATTTCTGTGAAACAAACACCAAGGCTAAACATGCTTTCTCTATCTTTGTGTAGTAGCTCTACTTAAGTAATACACATGTCATTCTCTCCCAAGGTTGTTAACCTAAGCTAAGATGGCTGCGAGTGTTGCTTCTGTGTGGGAAATATATAAGATGAGTGGTCTATCTAGCATTGGAGCAAATAAAGTTGGAGGCCTTAGCAATCCTATCTTTATCGCCTTGAAAGCTCAGTCACATGCTTCCCCCACTCAAACTTGTTACCTTTCTTCAACAATTGAGTGAGTGGCAATATTTTTGATGACAAGTCTTGGATAAACCTCCGAATGTAATTGATCTTTCTGAGGAAGCTTTGCGATTGACGCAAGGATGTAGATGGACTCACATCTCTAATAGCTTGAATTTTGGCAGGGTCAACTTGGATTCCCACACGTGTACCAAAAATCCGAGAAATTTCCCAGACAAAACACCAAAAACACATTTTCGTGGATTCAACTTCAAGTTATTTACTCTACACTCGTGAAGTACCTTTCGCAACACCTTGCAATGATCACTTCTTGCTTTTGACTTCACAATTATGTGCTCAACATAATCCTCCATTACCACATGTAGCATGTCTGCAAAAATATATTACATTGTCCGTTAATAAGTAGCTCCTGCATTCTTCAAACCAGACGGCATTACTGTATAGCAATAGATTCCAACAGGTGTGTAGAAAGCTGTCTATTTCTCATCTTCGGCTGCTATATGAATCTGATTGTAGCCACTAAATCCATCCATGAAAGAAAACATCTAACAATTAACTACATTATTGAGTAAAATATTAGGGATAGGTAAATGAAATACATCCTTGGGACATGCTTTGTTGAGATCTCGGAAGTACACGCAAATCCTCATCTGATCATTCTTCTTCTTTTTCGGGACAACATTTGCCAACCATTCTTGGTAGTTGACTTCAAGAATGAAGTTTTCCTTCTTCAACTTCTCTATTTTTGTTGCGATCATGGTCTTGATCAGTGGACTAAACTTTCTTCTTGCTAGAACAACTAGATGTACCCCTGGCTTAACTGCAAGGTGGTGTACTGTAACTTCGGATGATAAACCTGGCATTTCATCATATGACCATGCAAAAAAATCCTTATAACTTCTAAGTACATCAATGAGTTGTCGCTTCTCCATTTCTTCTAAACCTAATCCAAGAAAAGTTGGACGAGGCTCTTGATAAGTTCCCAAATTGATTTCTAGAAGTCATTCTACTGTTAGAGTAACTCCATCTTCAAAATGACTTGGTGCTTGTTGTATTTCTTAATCTTGCAATCCCTCTTCATACGATATTGCTCTCACAAACCATGGTTGTATTGATCCTTCATTTTCACTTGATATGCAATATGGAAATAATTCCAAAATGATTGAATCTTCCGGTTCAATGTTATGATCTCAAATTCATCCAATTAATTGCATTCTTTTTCTTCCAAGTAAATGACCGGGCATAAGTCAAGTGTAATTACTTCCTTCTCACAAAAGTTTGTCACTAACATTTCCCATTAGCCTAATACCATGACGACATCCTCAATTACCATGTGATCTTTCTCTTCTTGACTTTGCACTTCTTGGAGCTGTGGCATTTCTATAATTTTTTGTTTTGGTTGTCCTAAATGCACTATTACCTTTAAAGGTACTGATGAAGCTTCTGGCCTTGGTGAAATTGCTGGTGCCGATGGAACTGACAACTTGTGTAACTTTGCTACATTAGGATCATTCGGCGGCGGATAATTAGTTGTTGGTTTAATAAAGTCTAGCAAATTAAGTGTAGGAGGATAGATACGAGTAGATGGTTGTGCTTGAGCTAACTTCAGGACATTTCCCTCCAAGAAGAAAGTTGCATATGCAAAGTGTGCTTCCTCAAGAGCGAATGATTTTCACAGCCCCCAGACTTGGATCTGACCTCCTTTATTGGGTGCAACTTTAATGCATTGGTGTCATGAAGATGGCACGCATCGGTGGTCATGAATCCATGGTCACCCAGGAAGCATGTCCCACATTGGATCAACTTCTAGAATGTGGAATATGTGTGGTAAACTGAAAGGATCAACAGAGATGTGTAAGCACACCATTCCCAATGACTCACATGGTATAGAAGACATTGAATTGATTGTGGTATCATCTGGCATAAGGTTTTCTTTAGTATAACCCAATTCAAAGAACACATGAATAGGAAGAATGTTGATTGATGATCCTCAATCAACAAGTGCACGTCAAACAAGCTTTTTTCGGTGTCCCACACTAACAAACAATGGTCAATTGTGGCTGGGCTTAGGGTGACACAAATCATTGTTGGAGAAAGTGATGATTCCAGCTGACATTGCTTAAGTATCGTTAGCATGTGGCTAAGACGGGTTAGTATGGGATCTTTGTTCCTTATTTACTCTAGTTAAAATAGGTAAACGATGTCCCAAGTACTCTACATCCACGATGTATTTTTTTATTCTACTTCATAAAGAAACTATTTTCTCCATTTCTAATTGCAAATTCTGACAAAGCTTGTCCAATTGTGAACCGGGCAGTCGATGAGAAGTGCAAGACGTCAAACATGTGCACTAACTCGGGTATCTTCCATAACTTTTTCACAATTGTCATTTGATCAACTTCCTTTTCTAGTATGGGAGGAGAGGAAACCTTCTTTCCTTCTTTTCGCTGAACTCAAAGGAGCCTCTCCTTCTTACTTTCATTTCTTTCAGGTTACTTTTCCTTTTCCAACTTCTCTTCCTTGGGCTCCTTGCCCTTGCTTAGTTTATCTTTTTCTTTTTATTTGTCTTGCACCTTCAACGGTGAGGTCAAATAACTTGTTGTCATAACATTGGCTGTTGGTGCCTTTTGTGTTGTGGGAGTTTTATACTTGATTTCCCCTTTGATGAGTAATTCTTGAATTTTCTCCATTATGTTTCAACATTGAACTATCGGATGGCCAACTATATCATGGTATCGGCAGAATTGTCCTTCTTCTTGTCCTCTGGCTTTAGTAGATTCTTTCGTGTCCATGGTGTAATCTTTCCTTGCTTAACCAAAACATCGAGCCACCTATTGGTATCTCCAACATTGAAGGTGTAATCCTCTATATTCCTCCATTCACTCTGTTGTCGGGGAGTGGCTTTTTGCTCTTCGTTGTTGTTCCTTTGTTGTTTTTCCCGACCTTGCTCGCCGAGCTCAGTGACAGCATTGGATGATACCTTAGCATTCTTCAAGGAAGCAGAAACCCTTATAAGTTCCTCAAAGATTAACACAATTTCAAAGAGTTGTTCAAAAGTGTTGCCTTGCGCACTACTTAAGAACCAAGTAGCCAGTCTGGCATTCATTGCACGAATCTTTACAAGTTCCTTAATAGCAGGGGTCTCTTTCATCTAGATGTTAGGCTTTTAAACCTCTTCACATATGCTGCAATCTGCTCACCCGGCTCTCTCCAACACTGTCGTAAGTGTTGTATCTTAACTGGGATTTCCATTGACTAAAAATGTTTCGTGAATTGTTCAACAAATTTATCCCATGAACTAATTGATCCGGGAGGGTAGTTATAGAACCATCTTAAGGCATTGCCATTGAGGGATGTAGGAAATTGTGGCAACTTTAACTTCTCATTTGTTGCAATTGCTTCATACTCAATCTCAAAGATTGTAATGTGATCTCCAAGATTGCCATCTCCGTCAAACTTCGTGAAAGTTGGGTACTTGTATTTTTTTGGCAAATTTTTTGTGTAAACTTCATCACCTAAGGGATAGAGACACTTTATTACTTCACTTAGTTCTTTATCCTTATGTGCTATCAGTGCGGCAATCAAAGCAGCTTGTGCATCCATTGCAGCTTTCAACTCATCAAAGTGGGCATCTTGAACCGATGCAACTTGTGTAACTGTCGCTACTGTAATAGTTGTTGAATAGACTGATAGAGGATAACTAACTCGTAGTGGAGCTACTGTGGCAGGAATTGATGGTTGAACCATTGGCACCAAAGGCAGTGCCGTTGGGAAGGGCACAATGGTGGTAATCAGTGGTTGAAACGCCATAGAAACTGAAGATTGGGGGATAGCAGGGGTGTACCATGGGTATGGGAATGGTGGCTGGTAGTGAGGCGGTTGTGGAAACCATGTTAAATGTGGGATTGAACTATGTTTAGTCCGACTCGATTGCATAGTGGGATACTGTTGTATCTAATTTGGCTTGGACAGTGAAATTATCAAAGGGGATGCTTGTGACATGGATCCTGAGGCATGAGAAAACATGTTATTTACTCAAGGGGTGTTTGACAAATCCACGTTGGCTGGGGCACTCACCAAAGACCTTTCTTGTGGCGCCGTAAGAGTGCTTGTTATCGGTTGGTTGGCTAGCTGGTCCATTTCATCTAGACTTCACCGGTTTGCAGGGTTGGCATCTTCTCTTCTGGATGCACTTCCCATTGTGATGGAGGCTTGCCTATTTAAGGCGACTGCATCGTCAAGTGACGATTCAAGTTGTCTAATCTGTTCTCGAAGTTGTTCGTTCGAGTTTGGGTTTTCATGTTGCAGGGTGGCTGGCTCGCCCACATTTTGCAGTGGATTGTACTTGTATTTTAGGTTGATCTGTTGCAAGTGTGTTGGAAGGTTCTCCTTCACTAGCGCATTTTTGTCTTGCAAAATTCCTTGTCTCGGGGGCTATCTTTTCGTACACACTATCTCTTCAAACTGTACTGCCACCTCTCGATGGTCCCTAGTGGAGTTGGCAAAAATATGTTTGGACACAGGATTGTCTGTCCCCTCGAATCGCGTCTTTCGATACGGGTTTGAGTTGGTGGAATAGAGGCGCTCTTGCCATGCAAAGAAATAGTGTGGTAAAAATAAAATGTCATAGGCACAAAATAACAAGTAAGAAATTTTACGTGGTTCCTTAGGGTTCAACTTGAATCCTTAAGTCAATCCATAGTGAGATTAGTACTCACAATTTACTAATTTTCAATTATTTTATAAATTACAAATCTTAGTGGAATTTTTGACACTTTAACTTTTTGACTCATATATAGCATGTCCACAAGGCAACCATAAGAGTCCAAGTCCATAACACATAGCCTCAAATGATGTATATCATGTCCAAAATAACATGAACATCAACACAAAAATATAGGCGCCTCTGATGTCTGCACAATCCAACCATCTACGCTGGCTAACATCAAGCAACCTCACCTACAAATATATTAGAAACATGTAAGTAAGTGGGGGACTACTAGTCCCAAATAACTAATAGGGGATATAATAATTTAGTAAATGGATCATATACATATCCACAGAAATATCACAATCAGAGTCATCTCCCAAGAAGAAACATCTCCCCGGGCTAATAAGGAGAGACACAAACATACTCTTCTCATAAACAAGAGCAAGTGCACACACGACATAGTATATCATACACATGGGCTTGCTATCTGAGCAACAACATATCATAATATAACCTCAACTGCATGATCATAAAGAATATGAGCACATACACAAGCATATTTTCCCTTACCACATCCTCCACATTTTTTGAAAAGTGTGCCACATAACAAATTACCCATGTGAAATCTACACCACCCAGGATAAGAGGGATTATTTGGTGCATAAATTACATACAATTCCATCTCTCATGAGTGAAAAACTAGAAATAGTCATGCATATAGAAGGGAAGATATAAATAAAGCCGAAGCAACATTGACCAGATATCATAGTTTTTTACATCACATTAAAGAATCTCATTCTTGAAGTTTTATTTAATGACAAATTAGGTAGATGGCCCGAAGTTTATGGGATCCAATAAAATGCCTCTACTCCCGTCTTCAATCATTGAAACAAAACACGATAGAAGCAAGGAGACAATCAAGCAAAGGAGACTCCTAGCATACCTCTTGAGTGAAGTTACTCATCCTAACTTGACAAGCTCATTGAACACATACCAACACAAGGAACACTACTCAAGCTCTAATCATAATAAAATGCATAATATGAGATGCATGAGAAGACTACTATATACCAAATACAACATCAATGAATAACTCATCACACAAATTGTAATACCCAGGCTTTTGACCTGACAATTTTAGGTTCGATTTAGTCATGGCTAGGATCAAGTTGCACCTCTGGCCTTTCCTGCCACATGCTTATGTATGGTATGTATGTGTGAGGCATGACCTTAGTCTCCACTAGGTGCCCGGCACCGCCCGAATGGGCACTACTCCATCCTGGCTCTTGTTTTTGTTTTCTCTTATTTTATTTTTGAGTCTAGTTTTAGAAGTATGGTCCTCTCTTGTAGTGTATTTTAACCCTATTCAGACAATCCTTGACCCTACGTGACCCATGGCATGGATCCACGAGTGTTATCAACAACATGGCTAAAAGTGCACTACTAGTAGAAGAGGACCATAGTGGAATCTATGTACATAATATATGAGGGGCTGGGTAGGGCTTGTATTATACGATTTCTAGAGCCCAAGTTCTAAAAACAATTAAGGGATCTAAACCTTGAAGTTTTATTAAACTTACAAAAAACTCATTTCAAGGGCCCAACATCGGACGGATTCGATAAAACATGTTGACGCCATCATACTTCTAAAACTTGATGAAATCACACTCATAGAGCCAAGTAGGAGATGAAGCAAAAGCGAAGGATCCTATGGACCATGGTGAGTCGAGCTCTCGTCCTAACTCGGCAAGCTTACTTTGCATAACCTAACAAGTGAAAATAGAACCCTAATCACTCACCGACCAACATGGCACGCAAAATGAGGCAAGGCCTCCACACGAGCACAACATTAAAAGTACTCAATCTACTTAATTATCTTTCTTAATGACATTTGAAATCCATTTAAGTAACTTAATTAATGTTTAGGGTTTCATGTATAGTTAATGGAAAAATCCTCTACTTACAGTTTTATCAAACCGTCTTAACTAGATAATTTTTCAGATAGGACAAATAGTATCCAAATGAGCTTAAAATTGGATCAGTGGACCTTGATACTCTAAAGTTTACACAAAAAAATTACCCAGTGCTCTCCCATGGGCCAACATGGTAAACTAGACCTACTAAAGTTGGGCTAAGGAACTGGGAGCAGTATTCTTGGGCAGCGCATCAATATTCCTAAGCCTGTTTCATAAGCTTGGAGACCGTAAATGGGCTTGGGTTTGTAGGTGTAGTTATCCAACACTTTGGTTTGAATCTAGTATGATTTAAGATCCAAACTCCAAGTATTTGGACCAAAGTGGATTCACAAGTAAAGAGTATTGGCAAGGTCATTTCTGGAGTTGGTTGGACCTACTCGGCTCGGGAAATTCATAACTCTGAATCTACTCAACCAAAATCCACCAAATTTCAATATGATGTTACTAGGACATAATCTAATGTGTGTGACATATTTTGTACAATGTTATAACCTTTTTACTAGGGTTTGGATTTTACATCAAAATTAAGGAAATAGGGTTTCACCCTACAATCCTTTGGATTCCGAAAAACTAATTAATCTAACCACATAAATAATTTCTAATTAGTACCAAAAATTAAACCTTTCCAGTCAATAATTAGTCATTTGACACCTAATTTTTACGATTTTAATCAACCACTTTTAGTTACCTTACCACTGAGCTCTAGCAGAGACCATGGTAGAACATGCATGCAACATAGCAGATACACCAAACACTTAAGGTTTTCGTGCCCTTAAAGTGGTTATTTTAGTGATAACATTTTACACCAACAAGCCAACACATTAATATACATGCATGCAAACCATTGGCAAAAAACAAAATCTAAATCAGGGTGTACAAATTGGGGAAAGTATCGGCTAGGTCACAATAACCATGAAACCTGCCACAAATTTTCCAAGTTCTGCATTCATGAATGTACATTAAAGCCATAAAAGATGAAGAAATAAACATATAAATTGTAGATTTTTCTCTTGTGAACACATTAAGACAAAAATCATGCACTACAACGTGAGATATGATTTTTGTACTAAAACAATGCATGCATGTGACTACAGTTCATTCAAAACGTTGTAATTATTTTTATATGACTACAAATGAGATGAAACCAAGTTATAAATTCTCTTAAGATAGAGATACATGAATAAAATATCAAAAAAATAAAAAACTAAAATTACAGCTAACACATAGATAAACAAATGCAAGATATGAGGAGAAAGGTGGAGACTTTACCTCACAAGGGGCTAGGAGAAGGTCCCTTAGGACTTTCTACCTCAAGACCTACCACTCCTAGAGGCTACAGATGCTTAGGAGAGGTGGGAAAGGGCCTAAGAGAAGGAGTGAGTGGAAGGTCGGAGGTGAAAAGAGAACAAGGAGGAAAAAGGGGGAGAAAGGGGGAATATTTATAGAAGGGAAACAGGCTTCAGCGCCTTTGCCCTAGCCACCTATTCCCAAGCCAGTACATAACAACCACATGGCATTTTGAATAGGAAGAAACAAACATGGGCTTAAGTTGGAGTGCAGGTGCCTTTGTGTTGGCAAAAAGGAGGGAAATTTTCAAATTTTGGCGTAAGGGCATTGTGCTAGCACCTTTGTGCCAAAAAATGAAACCCTAAATAAAATTTAGTTGGTGCAAAGGCACTGGAAGAGCCACCTTTGTGCCCAGCATAGAAACTACAACTTAGGGATTTCTCCCTAAGGCTGTCGGGGACCTCAAGAACAGTGTCTCAGGTTCCGTAGGGTCTAGGTTCACTGGAAAGGGGTTCAAGTATGAAACAAATAATCTAGACTTGAGAGGGACTTGGTGCTTGATCTAACTAGACTTGACATGATTAAAAACTGAAAATAAAAGCCAAATTGATGTAGTGTGGAACCGAGCCGGCCGAATACAAGAGGTGACTAGGGCCTTGGTTCAAAGACACCATTCCACACATAGGATTATGGTGAAAAGAGCTGGTCAAATCATACGGTTCAGGCAGTGCAAAAACCTATTGGGCAAAAGGACCGGGTTTTACACTCCTCATTTCCCCTCATAATATCAATGCCAGAAAATTTGCAAAGAGAGATGATCCCTCTATTATGAGAATTATTATAAATAGGTCCTGGGCATCTTAAGTATTTCTCCCAACCATAATTAAGAGTTCTAAATATGCAAAATACCATTCCAAACCTTCATAATTCATCACGATTTCGTCTCATTAGAAACCCTTTATTTTAAGAACTGGGAGAAAGTTAATTCTACCCCTTCACGTCATTATCTACTTAGTCAAAAAGTCATCTTAAAATGGTTATGTCTCACTATCTAGAACTTCGATTTTCCTTATTATTTTTTGTTAGATTCCATAGAATGTCTTGTTTTTTATTATAATATTTCAAATTTACTGACATGTATTCCAAGAGATATGAAATTTTAGCATTGACATGTCTAGTTTACTCGGTCTAACCAAACTCGATTAATTTATTTAATCAATAAAATTCAACCTGACCTTGGAACTCATAATAGCATTCAAAGCCTAGGAATACAAACTAATAAGTAAAGCCAATCCAAACACAAGCTTAAGCTTCCCAACTCATCGAAGGGATTTATAGGGGTTTAGTCATTTAAGGTGTGTCAAAACATTCCTCCAAATCCCCATTTATAGGTTTCCAATACCTCCCCATAAATAGTAACCATTGGAGTTTAAATCCACTCATTTGATTTTTTCAATGACTAGTTTTGACAACTTTTTCATAATGCTTGGCTGCCGAACAACTAACCGAACATCTTTCGATCATTCACTTAAACTAGCCACATCATATTCAATTGACAACCTTGTGATGGAAGGTTTTCCGAATTCTTCCTTAGCGTCGTTTCTCCTTCTACCATGTCAGCCCTAGGGTACCCTCAACCTCTTCATCTGCCAAACCCATGACCAAAATGTTGATCCTTGTTTTGATGTGACAATAGTCTAATCTCTTTTAAGTATGAGCAAAGGAAAACAAGCAACCAACTTGGATCAATTTCATCTCAAAAGTCTTTTGAAGCGTTGAAGTCATAGGGACTTTAGTAGATGTTTTGTTAGAACTTTGACAACCAAAGCATGGACGCATAGGTTATAGAAGATTGTGTTTCAACCTTCGGCATACTTTTGGTGTAGCATGTTACAACTAAAGACTTTAGGCTTGGTGTGAAGCTGTCGAAAAATTAGCTTCGGTTACCCTTTGATCAAAGGTTTGGCAATTGAAGACAAAAGATTGAAGATGAAGTGTTGATGCGTCAGAGTAGTGATGCTAATTGAGCAAGCGAGTTCGTGAGCATTTAGAGATCAGCTCGGCTCGACTCAAAACTCGACATTTAAATTTTCAAGCTTAAAATCGACTCGAACTCAAATTCTAAGAGTCGAGTTTGAGCAAGGTAGTGTTTGACTCTACTTGACTTAGTTATAACTCGAACTCGACTCGTAGCTCAACTCGAACTTGACTCAATAATATAATATAATAATATAAATAATATAACTTGCCTACTCAAAATACATTTAAATTCATAGATAAATATTATTATTGACTACGTACTAAAAGAGGGTGGTGGTGGGGGTGTTTTGTTTTCTATTTTTTGTTTTTTATCAAATCTGGGTCATCCTTGTAATCGAACGATCTAGATTAAAGTTTGATACAGAAACATTATTGGCCCTCGGCTAATATAATCCTTATATGTATATATATATAAATTTAATTGTAGCTAGTTATATTTATTTATATATAATAAAATAACAAAGTAGTCAATGTGTAAAAAAGAAATATAAACGAAACAAACACTAATAATGACAAGGCAAACTTTTCCTAATCGAGTGCCTGCTTTGCACTTTGCGATGTTTCAAGATGTAGTTCAAAGTTTAAAACAAAAAAATGTAGGCTTCAATTTGTATTATTTTATTTTAAACAAATAATAGCCTCAGCATGATAGCTCAGTTGGGAGAGCATCAGACAGAAGATGTGAAGGTCGCGTGATCGATCCATGCTCACCGCATTATTTAATATCAGTTTTGGTTGGATACATGTACAAGAAAAACTGAAATCGTAATTGATATTTGGGCCTGGGCCTAGATAGCCTTGCTTCAACCCCCATGCCTTCCATTATTAATAATTTCCTTCACGCTAAGAAAAGAGGGAAAAGAAAATCATAAATTAGGGCTGCTAATTGAGCGAGCTAGCTCGTGAGCTACTTTCGGCCTTATAATTGAGCTAGTTTTGAGCTTCCAAATGAGCTGATTTCTAGCTCTTCAAAATTAAACAAGTTCAAGTATATTCTAGCTTGAGTTGAGCTCGAAGAATATAAAAAATGTTGAAGTCAATTTCGATCACATACGTTCAAAACTTGTTCGATCTCGAGTCGAATTCAACGAATTTCGAGCTATTCAAGTTGAGTTCGAGCACAAGTTGAGCTCGGTTTGCTCGCTCATTTAGTAGCCCTACATCAGAGTTTGGCAATCGTTTGGTCACATGTTTGGCTACTGAAGGAGATCTTTGACAAAACTTCAAAAAGTGATCGAGGAGTTTGGAAACTCATAGTAGATCAGTGAAGTTTAAGAAGATGATTTGATAGATATTGGGGAGCGAGTTCAACATCCAAAGATGATGTGGCTAAGCTCAAGTGATCGATTGATTGGTCATTGTTTAGTTATCTTTTGGCAACATGACAAAAAAATGTTGTTAAAACTGGCTGAATGAAAATGAAAAAATTGGTGGTTCAAATCCCAATGACTACTATTCTTGGAGGGGCTATGGAAGCATATTAATGTGGCCTTGGGGAGTGTGTTGCAGACACCTCTTACTACTATCTTGCTACTCTTGTGATTCTACATTTTCTTAGATAAAAATTAAAAGGACAAGCTTGTGCTAGGAAGAGATACATATTAGCTTGAATTCTATGTGCTTTGATTGTTCAAGGAGAGTACATTGTAGAAAGCTTAGCCCAAGTGTGTTTGAGCATCTTGTGAAATCTCAAGGTGTGGGAGTGTGTAAAGCATCTTGCTTGAAGAGATGAGGTGCTTGGAGAAGGTGTAGCTTCCAAGGTTGTAAAACTTGAAGGGTGCTTAAAGCTTTGGAGAGCTAGGATCCTTAGCACTTGGTGCTTATAAAGGAAGGTTTGTTGGAAGCTCTAAGGGTGTTTGGAGTGTAAGCTTCCTTGGTACTTGTGGTGTTCTTGTGAAGGAGTCCAAGCTTGGTTGCTTATAAGATTACATGTTGGCTGCATAGTGGAGCTACAAAGACCTACTTGGTAAAGGACTTGGTGAGATAGAAGAGAGGGCGTACCAGTTGAGAACGTTTTGAAAAAAATTTTTGTGTCCTCTCTCTATCTCTCATCTTCTCTCTCTTGTGTGATTGTGTCTGCTTGATTACTCACTTGTTTGCACGCTTGCTTAACTCCTTTGCATTTGACTTGTTTGCTATTGGAAATTAAGTAACATTAAGTTCTAGACCATTTTACTACTTGCATGGTTTGACATATTTACTAAAATATGTAGCAACTTGGAATTGAACTTGGAGTGTTCTTCACACATACACACACACACACACCCTCTATTTGTGATCTCATTGGTTATTTGCCTTGATGGTTTATTTTATCTTACTTGCTTGTTATATTACTTTTACACTTGTCCATTCTTATGATCTACTTTGTCTTATAAGGATAGTGGGGATTTAATTATTTGTTAATTGTTTGTAGTTAGATCTCTCGCACATTAGGTGGGTACCTTCAATTGGTATCAATGCTTTAGTTAGGACAAAATGAGCATCAAATCAAGGCAAAGTGAGGAGATTTTCACTACAAGACCACCATACATTAATGGATCCAACAACTATTTAAAGACTAGAATGAAATTCTTTTTATCCTCTATTGATTCGAAATGGTCATCAAGACCCTCTTCTAAATTTGGATTCATGGAGTGAGGAAGAAAGAAAACTCATACCATCAATGCCAAGGCTATGAATGCCCTCTATTGTGATCTAAGTGAGACCAAATTTAATAGCGTATCTCTTTGCTAATTGGCACAAGAGTTTTACCAATTGCTTGAGGTTACTCATGAGACAACATTTAGCCTCCTCACACACAAATATGAAGTGTTCTAGATGGAGGAAGGATAGACTATTAATGCTAGGTATAACCATTTGAATGACATCATTGTAGGTCTCAAGGGTCTTGGCAAAGTCATTGGGAAGGTGGAGCTCAACTGCAAGCTACTACAATCACTTCTCAAGGAATGACGCTCCAAGGTGATAGCAATTGAGGAAGCTACAGACCTTGCCACCATGACCATGAAGGAGCTTTTGGTTCTCTCATCACTAATGAGCACACCTTGCAAATGGACAAGGACGAGATTGGACAAACAAAAAGAAAAAGGATTTGGCCCTAAGGATCCTCATGCATAAAAAAGATGAGGACCTAGATGAGGAGATGACTTTGCTCATAAGAAACTTCAAGCAGTTCTTAAAAAGAAGATAAGAGACAAAACCTCAAGAAACAAGATGAAGAAGGAAAGGCGATAAAGAAGTCCAAGGAAAAGAAAGAAAACACCAAGGACAAGATTCAATGCTACAAATGCAAATGGTTTGAACATGTGATGCACGAGTTTCTAACCAAGGATAATGATCAAGACTCAAAGGGAAAGAAGGTTCCTCAGGCAACTACAGATTCAGAACACAAAGGCAGTGAAGATGGTTGTGGAGAATTTTGCTTCATGGCCATGAGAGGAAGAGAAGGAAGAAGACTTTGAAAGAACTTTTGAAGAACTTGATGTGGAGTCAATTTATATGGCCAAGAAAAAAAGGAGCTTAGAGAAGAACTTGAAGCAATCAACAAGAGAAAGAGGCCCTTGAAGAAAGCTCAAGTGCTAGGAGTTGGAGCTCAAACAATTCCAAGCAAGGGAAGAAGAGGTTCAATAACATTAGCATCCAAGGAGAATAAGATCAACAAGATTCTTGGAGGGTCTCACAAGCCAACCAACATATTTCTACACAAAAGAACCTTCTTTGCAAGTGTGGGTTGGGGGGACACAACTATGATGGAGGATTCAACAAACCCCTCAACTTTGTCAAGGCTTCCATTCCACTTGAAGAAGACTTCACCATAGAGGCTAGCACTTCAAAAGTTTCAAACAAAGTGAAGGAGCCCATAGTTGCTCAAGTGAAGAAGATGCCTCCACATGCTCCAAGGAAAAGAAGTTCACCTAAGTTCCTAGGAGAAGTAAAATTGTGAAATTGTAAAACTTTGATGCAATTCTATTTAAATATTCTGTAATTACTAATAAGACTACCACGAAATTGCATGAATAAAATAAATCATTAAATGGAAGTGTACCTTTTGCCATGCTTTAACACTGAAAAGAGATGTCCTTTCTTCTTTCACCTTAACCTACTATTGTGCTTCTCGTTGATGGTATAGAGATAACTTTCACAATATATTTTAACTTAGTTAGCACTTTTTTTATAAGGGAAAGAAGACGATTACACATAGCTCAAGACTAATTTCATTCAATTACCCACATTATAACCATAAATAATAAGACTCTTCAGAACCTAGACTTTTTCTTTCTTAGTGAACCAAACATAATGAGATTTAATTCATTGCTAGATTGATTAATGACCTTACAACTATAAATTTCTAAGAGAATGGAGAAGCCAAGACATGCCCCAAGGAAAGAGAAGAAGCCACACCGACATACTATCATCTCCACATTTCATGTTCTTGTTACTATTGTTGCAAAGTTGACACATTCAACGGAGATGTAGGTAGATGACCCTTATCCAAAAGGGGGAGGAAAGTGGATTCCTAGGGAGAACAATACAGAAGAAAGGTATAGACGCCTTCTTTCCTTGAATCCATCTAGGTATGTACATATGCATAGTTTTCAAATTTTTCAAAAAATATTTTTAGAAGGGTTAATAAGGGTGCAAAATGATTCAAATTATTTCAAAATGGTTTACAACCCTCACTTGTTGAAAGGTTTTATGATTATAAACAAGCGTGAATATATTTAAATTACTTTTTAATACTCATATGTAACTTGGGGGAATGTTTTCAAAAATATTTTTTATCATGCTTGAGACAAGCTACAACTAGCAAAGTATTTTTCCAACACGTCTAAACATCGTCATTTAGAGTTTAGGAATTGGGAAAACCAACATGTTTGCTCAAATCTTGGTTTCCCCAAGTTCAGTTAGTGATCGGTTGACCAAATCTATGACCATAATTTGAATTTTGTTTTTGAAAGAGTTCGGTTGACAATCGGTTAATCTTCCAGTTGGTAAAAGAATTGATTAAGTTTATAGTTTTAAAACTCTAACCTTGGCCGAATGAAGCTCTCACCAGAGCTGATCATCACCACCACCTGACTCAGCTTTGTTTCCTTGCCGTTGTAGCTGAAGATTACCACGACTCATCATTAACCAATCTCCTTGCTAGAATTAGTCCTGATCTTCTCTGAAAAGCTTGACTGATTAGTGTGGCCAAAACTGATAGATGTTGAAGGCTCTTCATTTCAATTCTTCTCCGACCATGGCTTTGCTAAGGCAATGCCAGTTTGTCCACCTTGTTGAAGTTCCATCTGACCTCCACCGACCACCAAAAGAAGATGCTCCAACCAAGCCCCTACAAGAAAAGCTCTAGTCCACAATCGACTAACGATCGGTCATTCATTCGATAACCAAACCTATTCACCGATGCTCATATTTGTGCTTTCGTCAATGGCTTTCTTGTCAATGATAATGCCATTCTTGGTGCTCATAACTGGAAGTTTTGGAGGAGGATCGTACTCTAGGTCCAAACTACGTGTGAAGACAAAAAGGGAGCCAAGTGCACATCACACTTTTGATTGAAATGAGTTTAAGATGGAAGATTTTGACAAGAGAATGGTGGTGTGTATGAAAACCAAGTGATTTGGAAGCCTTGGAGAACCATTTTGAAGGCTTTGAAGGTTTTGAAGGCCTTGTGCAAACTCAAAGTTGGGAGGTAGCTTTCATGGTCACTTCGATGACAAAGATTGTTCTATCACAAATATAGGAGTTTTACTTCACATTAGTAAAGATTAAAGAAGAATACTACAAAGCCAAAGTGAACAAGAGTGACTTTGACTTGAGGTGAAACAACATTGCACAATTGTTGGGTGTGCCGGATGATTGAAACAAAGATTATTTTGACAATGTGTAGTTGGAACACCTCTTGACCGAGTTTGTGAGGAGAGAAGAATTGAATAGAACTGTGGTCAATGCTGGGACAATTCTCTAGAATCCAATGAAGTCATGTGGTCTCACCATGATGGCCTTGGTGTTTTGGCAAGTGGTGCTACCGACGTCCTTCCTCAAGTTGACCATCATAATGATCTCTCTTCCTACACGTTGTATACCCTTTGGAGGATCCTCACTAGGAGGAGAACCAACTTTCCATCCCTCATCTTTCGCCACATGTGGATGTGTCAGGGCCAAAACAAAGCTTGCCTACCCTATGGAAGACTCCTATTTGCTCTCCTCTTTCAAGCATTCCCAGACTTCCACCCTTCCCTTCAAGGTCATGGACTACAATTGCAACACCTCAAGTCCACTTCACCTAAGAACCGGATCGGAACAGTTACAATTGAGTCAAGTCACATCTAAATAAATTATTCTGAATGACTCAAACGAGACATATATTGAAGTAACCCTCTTGGTATCTCGGGAAAGGAAGACACCACTAAATGCACAACCAACACTCAAGAGAAAATAAATGAAAGGATCTGTGCGACAACCTAATAAGAAGCTATGTACAATGACATGACGTGAGAACACTCAACACTCAACAATATTCAAAAATATAATTAGATAAAATAAGGAAATAAATATATTAAAGTAATTGCTGAAGTTCAAATCTGAATGTCTCAACAAGAGACCTGATAACATGTCTGATCTACTACCCCAAAAGATGGATAGAACATACGTCACCATACGTTAAATAAATACATGAACATGCATTAAACATAGACAAAAGAATGAAAGAAAACAATAGCACACTGAGTTCAAGTGTGTGTAGCAACTATTTGACTTCGCACCAAAGCTGACTCAACACATAGGAACACAAGGCTAACATATATAATATGAAAACTATCAGTAATGAGTGTCACTGGCCCTAAAAAAACTAGTAGAAACTTGCAAGTGGAAATTGACTTCCACGATAATTCAAACTAATATAAAACTCCATGGGAACGTTTAAAGAGTATATAATGAGGAGCCATCAAGCTATAGACTAGATAGCATCCTGAATTGAACAATACTGTGCCACTCTTGGTAAATGCCTCTTTTGGCAACAACTGGTCCCACTCTCTAGACAGGCACATATCCTAAGCCCTCTCTAAACCTCCATTTAACTCCTAGCCTATAGCTCAAAGGCCTAGTACTCTCACATAGCCTTTAGTACCTTTTGATACCACAAGTCCAAACATGCATTGTACACAATAGTACCCGTTTACTCTACTCCTCTTTAGGTGTGAGGAAACTCAATATATAGAGATGTTAGGATCCCTCGAGAATGGAATAACCCTTCATTAATCCATAGCATGATGCGACTTGCATATGCTTGAGTTCATGCTATATTCAAATTCAAGTCCGCCAACTCTCAACTCACTAAAAACAATGAAAACAATATATAGAGGGAGTCATATAAGTAGGCCCGAAGGCAACGTGGGGTGAAGCTATGTTCCAAAAGAATATGAGGGATCTTATTCTCGAGGGTTATTAATTATGGAGTACAACACATCTAGATGGCCCGTGTTTAGTAGGGTCCGATAAAATAACCTCTTAGCATGTCCTACGATCTAGAAATCAAATTGCAATGGAGTAGAGCATTAAAGCTAAAAAGTGTCCTAATGGACCTCAGGTATAAACTCCAAGTGTGCCGACACATCTACAATCAGAACCTAAATCAGAACCTACTACTAATGGAAAGATTGAGAACTCTATATGAAGCATGGTTATGGTGTGTGCTCACATCAACACAAACACACGACAATGCAAAACAAATAAATGCATGGCATGCAAATCAAGATATGACAAGGAATAAATAACCAATAAATAAATAAAATCTTGAAGAAATAGATAAAATAATAAATGAATGAAAATAAATAATACACTAATCATAAATAATAATAATAGCATAAATATGCTATACAACTACGTGACTAAATGCCAATAATAAATAAATAAATAAATAATAAAGCATATAAATAGATAAATGAATAAATAATTAATAAATATTAATCTTGAATAATAGTAATATAAACATCAAATACATAAATATACAACTAAACGCAAACAATTAATAACATGTGAGTATGCAATTACATAAATAAATAAATAAATAACACATATATAAAATATAATTAATAAAAATAAGTAATAGATCATTAATACCAATAAATAATCTTACAAGCATGCATCATAATTGACAATTGTACAAACAACTTGAAATAAACAATAATAAATAAATAAATAAACACTCACAACATCAAAATATGTGAAAAAATGTGAATATGGATCTAAACTAATGAAAGAAGTGTCAAAGTGCCAGAAACAGAGGAAAACCGATTGAATAAGGTCAATGAGTCAACTGGGTGAGTCACACAGAGTTAGGCCGAGTTAACTCGATCTAGGTCGAATTGTTGGGTTGACTAGAAGTCAGGTTGGACGCGGACATGGGATGGTAGACAAATGGACATGAACATAGTTTGGGCAGCAAATGGGCCGCCAGTGCTTGTCACTAGACAATGCTAATGGTAACGAGCCTGGGGTTGCCACTGGCCAGGATCGACAAGGGACAATGAGGGGAAGTGGTTGTTGACATGGTCTGGCCGTCGGTTGGAAGTACTTAAAATGCCACTGGGAATGGTGGAGTTGTCGGCAGCAAATGCGGCCACGATGAGGGTTGGGTTGATCTCAAAATGTCAATCGTGGTGAAAGGAGTTGATCTAGGTAGTCGACCTCGCTAGCACTGAAAAATGCCTTGAACAGTTGCAGCGGCAGTGAGAAACAACAAAAAAAATGTCGTCTCTAGTGGCCATTGTGATGGTCCTGGTGCAGGGGCATGGCCCAAGTCGATATCCCACTGTGACATGGACATGATGGTGGTGGTTTGGTGGCCAGAGCATGGCTGGAGACTCACTGGCGGCAGCCCAAAGTGGCGGCGCCTCTAGGGTTAGGAAAACTCCAAATTATGGGAGGAAATCCTAGAAAATAGGAGGATGATAGGGCTGATGAGGATGGCTCACATCTTGTCATGTGGTGCGATCTAGTTGTCTAACTAACTATGGGCCTAGTGGGGTCCACCTAGACTATATACAATATATATGGTCTAAAAGCTCAAATTGACACCGAGAAAAGTCAAAATTGACTCAAAGCTTAATGGAGACTCTACGGACAAAAATCACGGCAACAAAGCCAAATAGGCTTCAACCCTAACCTTAACTAGTGAAGATCTGAGATTCAATCAAATTGAACTTGTAGGGGCAATCCGGTAGTTGAAAATCCCTAAGATGCATGCAAAACAGATACCCTAAAATAGATCCCAAATAGATACTAAACATAGCAATGACTTAGATCTGGCACTAAAACCCTAAGCAAGAACATGTATACCTCGAGCATACGCTAATAACTCATGCTCTGCTTTAGCATAACTGAAGCTGTCATATATATATCAGGTATACTCATCATCCATTACATGCTCATACGGCTATCTGGGTCCCATACTCAATGTCTGAAAGCTGAATTAACTAGAACCGATTCAAGACTGGCCCAAAGTGGGCAAGACAACAAGCGGATAAAAACTTGACTTGAAGCTGGGGCAACAATAGCACCTACTACAAGCTTGTCTTGAGGAAGAATAAGAAAATGAAGGTCGATGGTGCATCTGTCTCAAGGGAGGTTCTTGTACCAAATGTTGTGGATGATGATGATATTTAGGACAACCTCAAGATTCATGATGAGGAGGAGGCACTGGCACTACAATAAGATTAGCCACAACTTCCACCTCCTCAACCAAGAAACATATGGACTGCCTCGAATGATCTCTCAGCCTGTGTGAATAGCATGTCCATGGGCATGAAAGAGATGTGTTACAAAGTTGAAGACATTGGGAGGGACCAACATGTATTCATGAAAAACCAAAAAGTACTCATTCAGGACATGAGCACACACCTTGGATTCCCTCTTGACGGGTACACATTCCACTAGCCTCGGCCATCTCGATTTGCTCTAAATGATCCACCAGAGGGAGATGATGGTGAGACTTAGCCCTATCGCTTTTTATATATCTTCTCCTTTTAAAATGATAGTAATATCTTTTTGAGATGAAAAAGGAGGAGAGGACTATTATGTTTTCTACGGGGTATAAGTCTAGAGGGAGTGAGCATTTATGTAGAGTGCAAAACCACAACATCGGATTAGTATTTATGTAGTTGGCCTATTCTGATCAGTATCGAGTCGGTCCGAGCAAGCTCGAGCCAGGCCAATTTTCAAAATATGAGTATGGGGCCCAGATGGCTATATGAGCATGTTATGGAGGTTGAGTATACCCGACATGCATATGATAGTTTAAGTTATGATATAGTAGAGCATTAGTTATCAATATAGAAACGATGTATACATACAATTTTTATAAGTTAGCTAGTAGCTAGGATTTTATGACTAGATTAAGGTTGTTGAAGCATTTAGTATCCCTTTCGGATTTTCTTGGTATTTCATTTGCATGCCCCATAAGAATGTCGGATCACTCTATTGTGCCCCTGTAGGGCCAGGTTTATTGAGTTTGGGGATCAAGGCCCATTTAAACAATCTCGACTCTTGCCTCAATTCCTACCTATAGAGTTACTTTTAAGATTCGAGTCAGTTTCGACTTTAGACAATCTCAAATTGAGCTTTCCGTCCATATGTCTAGTGCATATACCCATAGGTGGCCCCTACTAGGCCAAGAGTTGTTGGACGTTCTGATCGTTCCACGTGGTAAGATCTGATCCGTCCACTCAGTTTTATCTTCACCCTTTGATTTCTTGTGACATCCCCATGATTTTACGCCGACGAGTCTCTGCCTCGCCCCTGAGCCACCGGATAGGTATGGGCGTGACCTTTATAAGTCGGCTATCAGTCTGTACCCATGATTGCCACCAATGCCACCGCAGTCGCTGTTGGCAACGGCGTTTTTGCTGTCGGTTTTAGTCACTATCACCACCCGTTCAGGTAGCTTCCCCTCGCCGAGATCTATAGTTTGGGACCGACAGCGACGATCACCACGGCTGTGATTGCCGCCGGCTACGGTGCAGCACCCGGTGGCAATCCACCCCGTTTATTGCTGTTTTTCGGCCAGCTAGTGGCCGGACTCCTCCGATCGACACCACCAGCAACTCCACCTTTGCCCCCTTTGTCAATCAAGACCAGCAGCAACCCTAGTCGCACTGCCGTTGGCATTTTTCGGCGACGGGCAATGGTCGCCCTGTCCAGCCCGTTTGCCCATCTTCACGATCGTGTTCATGTCCACCTGCTCGTGTCCGAGTTTGCCTGATCATGCCCGAGTCCACCAGCCACGTCCATGCCCATGCCCATCAACCTAGCCGACCTAGCTTAACAATTTATTTAACCCAGACCATGTTAACTCAGTCCAATTTGGTCTAGGTCAGCTCAGTTCGGTCTAGTTAGGTTCATTTTCGGACCGTTTTTGTGCGTTCTTTCACCATTTTCGGTAATTCGAAAACTTTATATTAGTTTAGATGTTTATAATGCATGGTTATACAATTAATTATTATTATTATTAATGGTATAATTATTTATTAATATTAATCTTATTTATATTTATTTAATTATATATATATATATATCTATTTGCTTGTTCACGTGTATGTGATTATTTATATGTATTTAATTATATATTCTTGTATTGTATAACTATGATATTATTAATATTCATGATTAATGAGTGTTAACTATTTATTTATTTATTTATTTATTGAAGTATTATATATTTATTTGTTTATTTATTTATATGTTTACTAACACAAGTATATGTTGGTATTTACTCATATTTACCCGTATATTTATACAATATAATTATATTATTATTTATGATTAGAATATTCTTTGTGTTTATGTATTTATTATTCATCTAATTATCTATGAGTGTATTTTCTTCTTTATTTATTTATTTATCATTTATTATTAATGTATCTCGATTTGTGAAAGGTGTTTAGTTATAGGTTTGTTAGCAATGTTTTCTTTATTAGGATGTATTGATGGTATGAGCACACACTATGAGCATGCATCATATAGAGATGTTAGTATTTTACTTAGTAGTAGGTTTCGATATAGGTTTCGAAGTCCGAGCTTGCCGTAGATGTGCAGATATTCTTAGAGCTTGGGCCATAGGTCCGTAGGATTCTCCCTCTCTACTTGACTCCTTGCATGTCGAGTTCAATCGTGTTTTATACCTTGGACAACATCAGTGGCGTTTTATTGCATCCCTCCGATGTCGGGCCATTTAGCTATGTTTTATACACATGTTTAATAAAACTACAAGGATGAGATTCTTTATTGGTTTTCAAAATGAAGCTCGAGAAATATATGATACAAGCCTCTTTCCTAAGCTTATTATATGAGCATGTGTATTTTTACGAATTTTATGAATAGGAGAGCGAGCGGTATAGAGATATGTATGAATCGCACTAGTACTCCTTCAAACCCTGAGGTAGTGCGATGTATGAGGGTACTGCGTAATGTAGCATATTTCTTGAATTTGTGGCACTAACTTAACTGCTCCTTTTGCCACTTGAGTACCGTGGCGGGTGATATGGAAGATGTGAGGGCGTAAGCGTTGTATGTATGAATATGATTATGAGCCATGCATACGAGCTGACACTTGCTTAATCATGTTTGCGTACCACTAGTGTTAGGCATTCTTCATGTTTCATAAGTTTTTGTTGGAAATGGAATACCCATTTGCCAGATTGTATTAGTTATTTTTCGGACCAGTAACACTCATTAGTGACGGTTTTCATATAATATATGTAGTCCTTGCAAATCTTGTGTTGACTTTGGTGGAAGGAAAGATAAACGTTACACACATTTGAGCACAATACATTTATTTTTTTCTTGCTTTTACTTATATTTGATGTGTTTTAATGCCTATTTAATAATGTCTTCCATTCTCATGACACCAAGAAGGTTGTTTCAATCTATTTCATCGATAGAGCCATACTGACCAACAACTTTAAACATGACTTGACTCGATCGTAACATTTCTGATTCGGTTCTTAGGTGATGTGAGATCCCTCAACTTAGTCCCACATCTAATACCTACTGGGAGAAGATCCTGTTTATAAGTGGGAATGGACTAGAGATCTTTAACTTCTGGGGTACCCATTTGAAAGAAATGACTTAGTCCATTACGTTGCACTTTGGGCTGGGTCGTTAAAAATGGTATCAGAGCCGACCTAGTTCCGTGTTAGATGGTGGGATGGACTAGGGACGTTAGTTAGGCTGCCGGTCACGGGCCAAAAAAGGTCGTGGGCTGGGGTTAGCAACGGGCCAAGACTAGAAACGTTGGCTAGGTTGCCGGTCACGGGCCAGAAAGGACGTGGGCTGGGGCTAGCAACGGGCCAAGAATAGGCATTTCGGGGATGAAATTTCCTAAGGTGGGTGGATTGTGAGATCCCTCAACTTAGTCCCACATCTAATACCTACTGGGAGAAGATCCTGTTTATAAGTGGGAATGGACTAGAGATCTTTAACTTCTGGGGTACCCATTTTAAAGAAATGACTAGGCCCATTACGTTGCACTTTGGGCTGGGTCGTTACAAATGGTATCAGAGCCGACCTGGTTCTGTGTTAGATGGTGGGATGGACTAGGGACGTTGGCTAGGCTGCCGGTCATGGGCCAAAAAAGGTCGTGGGCTGGGGTTAGCAACGGGCCAAGACTAGAAACGTTGGCTAGGTTGCCGGTCACGGGCCAGAAAGGACGTGGGCTGGGGCTAGCAACGGGCCAAGAATAGGCATTTCGGGGACGAAATTTCCTAAGGTGGGTGGATTGTGAGATCCCTCAACTTAGTCCCACATCTAATACCTACTGGGAGAAGATCTTGTTTATAAGTGGGAATGGACTATAGATCTTTAATTTCTGGGGTACCCATTTTAAAGAAATGACTTAGCCCATTACGTTGCACTTTGGGCTGGGTCGTTACAAATAGTATCAGAGCCGACCTGGTTCCGTGTTAGATGGTGGGTTGGATTAGAAACGTTGGCTAGGCTGCCAGTCACGGGCCAGAAAGGTCGTGGGCTAGGGCTAGCAACGGGCCAAGAATAGGCATTTCGGGGACGAAATTCCCTAAGGTGGGTGGATTGTGAGATCCCTCAACTTAGTCCCACATCTAATACCTACTGGGAGAAGATCCTGTTTATAAGTGGGAATGGACTAGAGATCTTTAACTTCCGGGGTACCCATTTTAAAGAAATGACTTAGCCCATTATGTTGCACTTTGGGCTGGGTCGTTACAGGTTAAGTGAAATCAGGATGTTACAAATTAGTATCAGAGCCATGTCTTGGTCAATTGAGGTGGAAGACTTCTGTTTTGAGCCAAGTGTGTGGAGCTATGCTTAGCTATGCCGACAGGTATTTCCATTGGATTTTTTATTTCAGATTGTGTACTCAATTAGACCTAAGCACTGGATGTTTAATTATTAATGGTTAAAGAAGTTATGAAATGGATTTGAGATCAGGATTTCAATAGATGTTAGCATGGATCTCACTGGGATGTCATGATAAGATTTGAGACATGCCTTTGCTTTTGTTTTGCCAGTGATTTGGACGACATAAGAGTGTCCACATGCAAAGTTAGTTGATGTTGAGTTTGATGGTGACCGAGAGTACCTAGATCTTTGGCAACTACATTGTAGCACTTACCCGTCTTTTGCATGTCATCAAATTAGTCCTTCGTTGGCACATGATGTACATTGTAAGATAGAATTATAAAGGATAACACAAGTAGGGAGCTTAGTGTATGGAGATATTCATGTAGTTATGTGACACATGAGCATGGACCATCGAATGCCTTAAACAGATCCATTGGGGATAGTTTGAGGTCTACATTGGGGAACATAGACCTTCAGAGAAATCCTTGTGGATACAAGATGTGACTATGCTAGCAGATCCACTTAAGCACATGGAACACTTGAAGCACAAATGAGGGTTTGGGGACTTGATAGACCACTTCCAGGAGGCCAGTGTGGGGTCAATATTATTTTTCCACCGTACGTGTCACCACTATGATCTAGACTCCTCTGGAACAGACACACATCATTGGATAACCTGAGTCGAGTTGATAGTAGTTACCTTTGATGAGACAAACACATAGAGGAAGACATGTCAGAGACAGAAGTGGGTTCATAAGGTACATGAATAGAATCAGATCTTCAGCAATTGGAAGCGCAACCACCGTTTGAGTTGCACAACCACCGTCCGAGTTGACCAACCACTGACCGTGATGCAGTACCACCGACCAAATGTGCACTACTACAGCCTGTAATACACAACCACCATTCGTATATTGCACTACCACCAACTAAGTGGAGTAGTAATTGTGGAAATAAGGGCCAAGCAATTACCTCACCCTACAAGAGGACAACTACTTGAGGTTGTTCTTAGCATTGCACAGAGACCACATGTCATAGTTTCGAAGTAGATTAGGTTAGAGATTGAGGGGCAAGATATAACTATGGTAACATCATTTGGGCAAATGAAAGTTAGGTGTATTGGAATTATTCTGATGTGATGGCACAAGATGAACTTCACAACTGTCTTGCATACCATTGCCTAGACCTGACATCCTTAGGTCAAATATATATTGCTAAGATAGGATCATCAGGTAGCGTTAGTGATAATCATCAAATGATTGTACATGGATAGAGTTAGAGAACATGATAGCATGATATCCAAATGGGATGACCATATTGGTCAAATTGTTCAGATCAGATGATTAGAAGATGGCAGGCATGTAGTGTGACCTCAGCGAGAGAGAAATGTTTAAGTCATATTAGAATTTTGGCATAGATGATGGTTTTAATGAGGGAGCATCCATTAGGGAGACACTGTTTTCCTTGTGCTTCACCAGCACGATTATGCTCTTACCCTGAGAAATAAGATTTAGCCTTTTGCCCTGATTATAGGAGGTACCTTTGTGGTATTGCTTAGGATTTGTAGTGTAGGTAGCCAATGGCAGATCAATTTGGAGGAGACAACTTAACCCCATCTTGGGAGCGACGTAAACAAGGACTTAAGTTAGACCGAATATGTAAAACCATAATTTTTCTCCTTATTATACGAAAATTCCTAAGCTGGGGAGATTGTAAAACCCCAGAAAAAATAATTAGGTTATTTTATTTAGGGTTTTATAAATCATAAACAAACCATAAATAATATGTAATTTAATAAATTCTTAAGAATCAATATCATTTATAACCTATTTGTATTCACTTAATAGTAAGTTTTTTACTTTTCATTATCACACAAATGATACAGTAATGAGTAATTGCGTTCTTTTCTATAAAATTTAATATAATGATTTCTTAAATTCCACACATATTAATAAAATTTAATATAATGACTTCCTAAATTCCACACATATTATTCTATATAAAGGAGAGTTTTATGGTTAAATAAAACATCCTCTTGATAGGTTATGAGCACATTTGACACACAAAGGGCAAGAATTTAGGATTTGTTATAGTTGCGGGTTCTTCACAAAATTTTCAGGTCCGTATAAATATTTCAAATGTCGTATTGTCCATATAATTATTTCAAATGTTGTATTGTCCATACAATTATTTAAAATGTTGTATTTTCCCTTGTGGACAACCTGGTTAGCTTGAGCCCAAATTCGACCACCATGCACTGAATGCAACCGAGGTCAAGGAATTGACTCAGTCTGACATGGGCTATGCCCTTCATAATCCAATAATGGACATGTAAGAATGGAACAGACAGCCATAATACAATAAATTGGACATGGCGGATTGGACTCGCCAGCCAATTACGGACATGGTGGACTAACCCATCAACCAATAGATGGACATGGTGGGCTGACCCATCAGCCAACTAATGGACATGGTGGATTGGACTCACCAACCGATAACAGACATGGTGGATTGGACACACCAGCCGATAATGGACATGGCGGATTGGACTCGCCAACCGATAATGGACATGATGGACTGACCCATCAGCCAATCAATTGGACATGGCGGATTGGACTCGCCAGCTAATTACGGACATGGTGGATTGGACTCACCAGCCGATAATGAATATGGCGGATTGGACTTGCCAGCCAATAACGGACATGATGAACTGACCCATCAGCCAATAAATTGGACATGGCGGATTGGACTCGCTAGCTAATTACGGACATGGTGGATTGACCCATTAGGCAATAGATTGACATGGTGGAGTGACCCATCAGCCAACTAATGGACATGGTGGATTGGACTCACCAGTCGATAACGGACAGGGTGGATTGGACTCACTAGCCGATAACAAACATGGCAAATTAGACTCGCCAGCCAATTACGGACATGGTGGATTGGACTCACCAGCCGATAACGGACATGGCGGATTGGACTCGCCAACAAATTATGGACATGGTGGACTAACCCATTAGCCAATATATAGACATGGTGGACTCACCCATAACCAACTATTGGACATGGTGGATTGGACTCACCAGCTGATAACGGACATGGTGGATTTGACTCACCAGCTGATAACGGACATGGCGGATTGGACTCACTAGCCGATAATGGACATGATGGATTAACCCATCAGCCAATAAATTAGACATGGCGGATTGGACTCACTAGCCAATTATGGACATAGTAGATTGGACTCACCAGCCGATAATGGACATGATGGATTGGACTCGCCAGCCAGTAATGGACATGATGGACTGACCCATCTGCCAATAAATTGGGCATGGCGGATTGGACTCGCGAGCCAATTATAGACATGGTGGACTGACCCATTAGCCAATAGATGGACATGGTGGAATGACCCATCAGCCAACTAATGGACATGGTGGATTGGAGTCACCAGCCGATAATGGACATGGTAGATTGGACTCACCAGCCGATAACTGGCATGGTGGATTGGACTCGCCAGCAAATAATGGACATGATGTGGACTGACCTATTAGCCAATAAATTGGACATGGCGGATTGGACTCGCCAGCCAATTACGGACATGGTGGATTGGACTCACTAGCCGATAACGGACATGGCGGATTGGACTCGCCAACCAATAATGGACATGATGGACTGACCCATCAGCCAATCAATTGGACATGGCGGATTGGGCTCGCTAGCTAATTACGGACATAGTGGATCGACACATTAGGCAATAGATTGACATGGTGGACTGACCCATCAGCCAACTAATGGACATGGTGGATTGGACTCACTAGTCGATAACGGACAGGGTGGATTGGACTCACTAGCCGATAACAAACATGGCCAATTGGACTTGCCAGCTAATTACGGACATGGTGGATTGGACTCACCAGTCGATAACGGACATGGCGGATTGGACTCGCCAGCAAATTATGGACATGGTGGACTAACCCATTAGCCAATATATAGACATAGTGGACTGACCCATCAGCCAACTATTGGACATGGTGGATTGGACTCACCAGCCGATAATAGACATGGTGGATTCGACTCACCAGCTGATAGCGGACATGGCGGATTGGACTCGCGAGCCAATTATAGACATGGTGGACTGACCCATTAGCCAATAGATGGACATGGTGGAATGACCCATCAGCCAACTAATGGACATGGTGGATTGGACTCACCGGCCGATAACGGACATGGTAGATTGGACTCACCAGCCGATAACTGGCATGGCTGATTGGACTCGCCAGCAAATAATTGACATGAAGGACTGACCCATTAGCCAATAAATTGGACATGGCGGATTGGACTCGCCAGCCAATTACGGACATGGTGGATTGGACTCACCAGCCGATAACGGACATGGCAGATTGGATTCGCCAGCCAGTAATGGACATGATGGACTGACCCATCTACCAATAAATTGGGCATGGCGGATTGGACTCGCGAGCCAATTACGGACATGGTGGATTGGAATCACCAGCCGATAATGAATATGGAGGATTGGATTCGCCAGCCAATAACGGACATGATGGACTGACCCATCAGCCAGTAAATTGGACATGGCGGATTGGACTCGCTAGCTAATTACGGACATGGTGGATTGACGCATTAGGCAATAGATTGACATGGTGGACTGACCCATCAGCCAACTAATGGATATGGTGGATTGGACTCACCAGTCGATAACGGACAGGGTGGATTGGACTCACTAGCCGATAACAAACATGGCAAATTAGACTCGCCAGCCAATTATGGACATGGTGGATTGGACTCACCAGCCGATAACGGACATGGCGGATTGGACTCGCTAGCAAATTATGGACATGGTGGACTAACCCATTAGCCAATATATAGACATGGTGGACTCACCCATCAGCCAACTATTGGACATGGTGGATTGGACTCACCAGCTGATAACGGACATGGTGGATTCGACTCACCAGCTGATAACGGACATGGCGGATTGGACTCACTAGCCGATAATGGACATGATGGATTGACCCATCAGCCAATAAATTGGACATGGCGGATTGGACTCGCTAGCCAATTATGGACATGGTAGATTGGACTCACCAGCCGATAATGGACATGACGGATTGGATTCGCCAGCCAGTAATGGACATGATGGACTGACCCATCTACCATTAAATTGGGTATGGCGGATTGGACTCGCGAGCCAATTATACACATGGTGGACTGACCCATTAGCCAATAGATGGACATGGTGGAATGACCCATCGGCCAACTAATGGACATGGTGGATTGGACTCACCAGCCGATAACGGACATGGTAGATTGGACTCACCAGCCGATAACTGACATGGCGGATTGGACTCGCCAGCAAATAATGGACATGATGGACTGACCCATTAGCCAATAAATTTGACATGGCGGATTGGACTAGCCAGCCAATTACGGACATGGTGGATTGGACTCACCAGCCGATAACGGACATGGCGGATTGGACTCGCCAGCCGGTAATGGACCTGATGGACTGACCCATCAGTCAATGAATTGGACATGGCGGATTGGACTTGCCAGCCAATTACGGACATGGTTGACTGACTTATAAGCCAATAGATGGACATGGTGGACTGACCCATCAAGCAACTAATGGACATGGTGGATTGGACTCACCTGATAACAGACATGGTGGATTGGACTCACTAGCTAATAACGGACATGGTATTGTACAACCCTAATTTTGCTCCTTATTATATTTTCGAGGATGAAAATTCTTAAGCAGGGGAGATTCTAAAACCCCGAAAAAAATAATTAGGTTATTTTATTTAGGGTTTTATAAATCATAAACGAATCATAAATAAGATTTAATTAAATAAATTCTTAAGATTCAATATCATTTATAACCCATTTGTATTCACTTAATAGTAAGTTTTTGAGTTTTCATTATCACACAAATGATACAGTAATGAGCGATTACGTTCTTTTCTATAAAATTTAATATAATGACTTCTTAAATTCCACACATATTAATAAAATTTAATATAATGACTTCTTGAATTCCACATATATTATTCAATATAAAGTAGAGTTCTATTGTTAAATAAAACATCGTCTCGATAGGTTGTGAGCACATTTGACACACAAAGGGGAAGACTTTAGGATTATTTGTTATAGTTGCGAGTTCTTCACCAAATTTTCAGGTATGAGCATGGAAAGATGGGTAGAGTCGGGACAGCTGGAGAACTCTATTGTTGGACTATTCTTTTCTCGAGATTGTTTGCATGGCAGTGGGATTTTGGTTCAGTTCATGGGACTTAGATTATTTCGAGCATTTATATATTAAATTTATTGTTGTGGAATTATTAAAAATCTTGAAAATTAATAGGAAATTAATTTATGAGACAGTTAGTTTCATATAGTAACACTTGGCTCGTGGCTTAGAACGGGCGGGTTGTTACAGAATCATGTTGACCAGATAGAGGGTCATCAATGTATGCTCATCTTAATTGACAACTTTGCTTGAGAGTCTAGCACAACGGTAATAGTCATGTGAGTAAATATTAGTACTACAAATCGGTATGGGATGGCAGGTCACACACCACTGAAGAGCGGATGAGACACGTCTAAACCTCATTATGAGTCCCCATAGACTCGAGGAGAGATAGTGGTTCTTTGGGTTGTTTGAATCCCATCCATTTAGAAGTGCGTAACTAGTATGGTATCGAGAAACACATGCCTTTTGTTTGTTGATTGAACGAGAGCCACTTGTGAGTCGTTTCTTAGGCTCGTCATTGATTGGCTATTCCATAGGCTAGCCACCTATGGTAGAGTCCAATCATGATGATCTTAGAGACATGTCCACAGACCTACCCATATTTTTGAGCCACCCAGTATCCTATACAGAGTTTCATCACCCCTTTGTAACTCAGACCAAGATCCACACATCAGCATAGATAAAGTGATATACATACCTAGTAGCATTTTTTTTAGCTCAGTGCACTCTTCTAGCAAACCTTATGTCAGACTATGTGAGATTGAGATGTTTTATAGTTAGAGTCGTAGAGTAGTGTGACCAATTATTTATGAGGGATCCATTCACTTGTCATGTGACTAGAAATATTACATAGAGCTGAGCCTCTACCCAAGTATGTTTGCACTCATCTTTCTAGATATATCAATCCTACTAGTTGCTTTTCCACATGGTTGAGATGAGCAGACATTGACCAGCACACCTACCGCAGATCAAATGTAGACTCCACAGGTCTGTGCAGTATATGTTTTCATACTCCTTGAGACATGCTGTACATATACAAGTGTTCTCGCCATCATTCCATTACAGAGAGCCCCTTTAGCAGTGGTTAGTGGTTATATTGATAGTTATGAGAGTCATAGCATGTAGTAGAGTCATAGTAGCTATCCTTGTTCCATTGTGGAACAAAGTGAGATATTTGATTTAGAACTGAATTAGCTAGGACTTGGTGAGCAGTTTCGTTCCTCTTGTAGAGACACCTAAGTGTTTGAGGTAGATTGGCGACAGTGAGTCATATATCTCATTGGAACAGACCCATGGTACCTATGTTTTCCATAGGCTAGCAGGACTCACAGGACACCCTAGTATAGCCATACAACCTAGAGCAGAGTGCCTTGAGGGTACATGTAGTTGACCTGCCACATTGATGATGATCAGGGAGACATGGGTAGATGTTAGGCTGCATATGTCACACCGATATAGTTTTTCCTGATGTAGTTCAAACTAGTACCCTACGGTACTCTATAGTACCTGCTCCACTACCTAGTAGACCCTTAGGGGTGAGCTTAGGTTTTTCCCGCCGAGGTCATTACATTTCACTCTCCATAGTTTGCAGTGACCTAGGAGTTAGTCTTGCGAGATGACTTGAGTATGCATGGTCAGCTCAACAAGATGATTCGAGCATGCATGGTCAGCCCATTGAGACAATTCAAGCATGTATGGTCTATACAAGCAGATGATTCTAGCATATAGGCATATTTTGCCAGATGATTCAATCACCTGTAGTCTATCCAGCCAGATTAGTAAGGTGCTAGTGAGCTTTGTCAACATTCAGAGTTCCAACTACATATTGGTACATTTGTACCATATGAAGCTAGCTTTTGACAAAGAGCTACCAAAGTGCCAACGAGATGACACCTTTAGTTGAGTCCTCTGATCATAGTTGATGTGAGAAATCTTAGGACAGAATTTTTATGAGAGGTTTTAAAACCCCATCTTCGAGTAAGGGTTTTACCCACTTGTAGTTGGCCGGTTCATATCAATATCAACTCAGCTTCGAGCGAGCTCGAGCCAGACCAATTTTCAAAATATGAGTATGGGGCCCAGATGGCCATATGAGCATCTTATGGAGGTTGAGTATGCCCAACATGCATATGATAGTTTAAGTTATGATATACTAGAGCATGAGTTATTAGTCTATAAACGAGCTATGCCTAGATTTAGGCTGTTCAGCGTTTAGTTTCTCCTTGGGATTTTTTGGATATTTCATTTGCATGCACCATAGGAAATTTGGATCACTTGATTATACCCTTGTGGGCTCATCTTGATTGAGTTTAGGGATCGAGGCCCATTTAACCTTCTTTCCTTGATTCCTACCTATAGAGCCACTTTTAGGATTCAAGTCAGTTTTGACTTTGGACGATCTCGATCTGAGCCTTCTGTCTATATGTATGGTGTATATTTCTATAGGTGGGCCCACTAGGCTATGAGTTATTGGATGTTCAGCTTGTGCCACATGGCAAGATCTAAGTCGTCCACCCTTTGATTTCTAATGACTTCCCCATGATTTTATATGATTTTCACCTCGACGTTGCCACCACTTCAGGCCGTTTTTTGGTGCTAACGAGTGTCCTTTGGTGAAGCTGACCACTTGGCGGCGATCTGCTCGTTTATTGCTATTTTTTGGCCAGCCAGTGGCTAGTAGCCGACCGGCCATGACCCCAGTCTTTGCGATGGGCAACGGTCGCCCAGTCTAGCTCGTTTGCCCGTCTTGGAGATCATGTTCGTGTCCACCTACTTGCGTTTGCCGTCACCTGATTATGCTCGAGTCCGCTAGCCCACATCCATGTCCATGTCCATTAGCCTAGCCAACCCAGCCCAACAGTTTATTTAACCCAGACCATGTTGACTTAGTAAAATACGGTTTGGTTCAGCACGGTTCAGTCCGGTTTAGCTCATTTTCGAACCGTTTTTGTGCATTCTTTCACCATTATCGGTAATTCGAGAACTCTATATTAGTTTAGATGTATATTCACATGATTTACCATATTTTGATGTTATGATTACTTTTGTTTATTTATGATCTTATTTATTTATTTATTATTGTTTTTATTCATTTCTTCTTATTATTGTTGTAAAGACCCGGAAAAAAAAAATTTCATTAGCTGGTTAAGTATGAATTTCCCGGTTAAATTGAAAAGTAATTTCTAATCGGACGATTCTAGTTGAATCAGTCGAGTCGAACACATTAATTATCCATTTAACCATTTAAGTGAACCATACCATTTAAGAGGTTGAGTGAAAAGGTTAAGTGAACCGTGTTAATTACCCAATTACCCGGTTAAAGGAATTATGGTGAAAGGGTGCTTCCACAAACCCTAGCCGTCATTTATTCTTTATAAAAGGAGAAGGCGTTGTTGAACCTAGGAAATACCAATGGATGATGGGGTGTGAGAATTTAATAAAGGGGTCGTTGAACCTAGGAAATACCAATGGATGATGGGGTATGAGAATTTAATGGAGGGAATGGTTGAAGTGTATATATAAGCAGGAGGAGGGAGTATTTCATCCCTCATCTCCGTCCCAGGCGACCTCCCCATTATTGTGTGAGTATTTCATCCCTCATCTCCGTCCCAGGCCACCTCCCAATTACTGTATTAGGGTTCACAGGTCACAGTCAGACGTAATCACAAATCAGGTACGTATAATAGGTAGAACATTGTATTTTCCTTGTTGGTAGCCTAAGTCGGCCTGAGCCCAGATTCGACTACCATGCACCGAGTGCAACCGGGGTCAATGAATTGACTCAGTCCGACACTGGGTCGTGTTATGTGCGTGAATTTTGTAATGCATCGACATTGTTTTGGAGTAGTGATAGCCACCCCATAAAAAGGCTACGACCGGGGTGAGTGAGGCACAGCGATTCCTCCATCGCACTGGAGTGCAGTGATAGCCGCCCCATAAAAAGGCTACGGCCGGGGTGTGTGAGGCACTGGCACTGGAGTGCAGTGATAGCCGCCCCATAAAAAGGCTACGACCGGGGTGTGTGAGGCACTGGCACTAGAATTGGTAGTAAGAGCTTCCCCACAAACGGGGCATAGCAATCACCTGAGTGCAGTGATAGCCGCCCCACAAAAAGGCTACGGCCGGGGTGTGCAAGGCATTGGCACTGGAGTGCAGTGATAGCCTCCCCATAAAAGGCTACGGCCTGGGTGTGTGAGGCACTGGCACTAGAATTGGTAGTGAGAGCTTCCCCACAAACGGGGCATAGCAATCACCCGAGTGCAGTGATAGCTACCCCACAAAAAGGCTACGGCCGGGGTGTGCGAGGCACTGGCACTGGGGACGGTAGTGGTAGCCTCCCCACAAAAAAGGCTACGGCCGGGGTGTGCGGATCACAGCGGATACCTCCTCCACATTGTTTTGGAGTATAGCGGAATCGCTCCACCGCATATTAAAATAAACATAAGGAAATAGTGGAATGTACTTGTTTTGTTTTATCTATTATACTACTTAGTGTTGTAATCACTAACGCGGAATTGCCTCCGCAGGTGTGCAGATACGAGATTAGGTGATTGAGATCCAGAGTATGGAGCAAAATAAATATGAGGACTCCTTTTTTTATTTAATTGAGAAATAAGTGTGGCTGCTGGGAAACGGTCCAAGACTGTGGGATCTTTATATATGTTATTATTTATAAAAAATATTTTACATAATTACTTTACTTTTGAGTAACACCTAGCCAGTTAGGCCCACAATATCGTGAAAAATGGCGGGTCGTTACAATTATATTTATTTATTATAATGCATTTTTATATGATTACTTATTATTATGATTGGTATGTTTACTTATTAATATTAATCTTAATTATGTTTATTAAATTATATATATATTTATCTATTTTCTTGTTCGGGTGTTTGTGATATTTATTTGTATTTAATTATGTTTTCGTGTATTGTATAACTATGATATTATTAATATTCATGATTAATGAGTATTAACTATTTATTTATTAATTTATTGGCTTATTATATTTGTATTTGTTTATTTATTTATATGTTTACTAACAAGAGTATATGCTGATATTTACTCGTGTTTGCCCTTATATTTATACAGTATAATTATATTACTATTTTATGATTAGAATATTGTTTATGTTTATGTATTTATTATTTATCTAATTATCTATGAGTGCATTTTCATATTTATTTATTTATTTATCATTTATTATTATTATATCTCAATTTGTGAAAGGTGTTTAGTTATAGGTTTGTTAGCAATGTTTTCTTTATTAGGATGCATTGATAATATGAGTACACACCACAACCATGCATCATATAAAGATGTTAGTATTTTACTTAGTAGTGGGTTCTGATGTAGGTTTTGGAGTCCGAGCTCGCCGTAGATGTGTAGATATTCTTGGAACTTGGACCATAGGTCCGTAGGACTCTCCCTCTCTGCTTGACTCCTTGTGTGTCGAGTTTAATCGTGTTTAATACCTTGGACGACATCAGCGGCGTTTTATTGGGCCATTTAGCTATGTTTTTTACACATGTTTAATAAAACTACAAGGATGAGATCACTTATTGGTTTTCAAAATGAAGCTCAAGAAATATATGATACAAATCTCCTTCCTAAGCCTATTATATTGGTATGTGAATTTTTACAGATTTCACAAATAAGAGAGTAAGTGGTATGGAGATATGTATGAATCACATTAGTACTCTTTCAAACCCTTAGGTAGTAGGGTGTTTGAGTGTAATGCGTAATGCAGCGTATTTTTGGAATTTGTGGCACTAACTTAGACTATTCCTTTTGCCACTCGAGTACCATGGCGGGTGATATGGAAGATGTGAGGGCATAAGAGTTGTATGTATGAATATGATTATGAGCCGCACATGCGAGCATACACCGGCTTAAGTATGTTTGCTTACCGCCTAGTGTAAGTCAATCTTGAAGTTTTAGAAGTTTTCATGGCAATGGAATACTAATTTGCAAGTTTGTATTAGTTATTTTTTGGACCAGTAACATTCGTTACTCACGTTTTTCATATAATATATGTAGGTCTTGAAAATCCTGAATCGACTTTGGTGGAAGGATAGATAAATGCTACAAACACTTGTGCTCAATGCATTTATTTCTTTTCTTACTTTTATTTATATTTTATGTGTTTTAATGCCTATTTAATAATGTTTTCCATTCTCATGATACCAAGAGGGTTGTTTTGGTCTCTTTCATCGATTGAGTCATACCAACCGATAACTTAAAACATGACTTGACTTGATCGTAACATTTCTGATTCGGTTCTTAGGTGAACCGAAATTGGGGTGTTACATAGAGGGTGCTTATGAAAGTTGTCATTTCTTGGACTAAACTTGTATGGTTTGATGATTTAATGAGAATGACTAACTCAGATAGACTTGTCAATCTCTAGTTGGTTATAGGCCGCTACGCATGAGCATCATATCATGACATTCCATCATAGCATCTTGCATTATTTTTTATTAACCTCTTTTGTAGGGAAGGAGCAATGAAGAAATGCAAGGACTCAAAGTGATGAGCTTAAAGACCTAAAGTGTGAAGATCATCAAGTCAAACTCAAGGGAATGTTTCATGAAGATTAGCACTAACAACTTAATGATTTGACAATACTTGAAAGTTGTCATCATAAAAAAGGAAAAAATGTTGAACATTGTTTTGATGTGACAATACTCTAAACTCTCCAAGGATGAGAAAGTGAAAAGAAGCAACCAACTTTGATTAATCTCATCTCAATGGCTTTTAAAGTGTTGAAGTCATGGGGACTTCAACAGACTTTTCGTTTAGGACTTTGGTAATTGAAGTGTGGTGTTTCAACCTTTGGCAAACCTTTGGCCATGCGTTCGGCAAACCGTATACCTTTGGCTTGATGTGAAGTTGTGCTTAAATTAGCTTCGATTACCCTAAAGTGAAGGGTTTGGAAATCGAAGACAGAAGATTGAAAATGATGTGTTGATACATCAGAGTTTGGCAGTCATTCGGTTGCACGTTCTACTATAGAAGGAGATCTTTGGCAAATTTCAAAAATCGATTGAGGAGTTTGGGAGCTCACTATTGATTGGTGAAGTCTAAGAAAATGGTTTGGTAGAGAAGTTCAACAGCGAGTTGGTAGCCGAAGATCACAAGATGACGTGACTAGATGTAAGTGATCTGTCAGTTAGTAGTCGGTCAGTCGTTCGGCAACCGATCGATCTAAAAAAGTTACCAAAACTAACCGTTTGAAAAAGTAAAAGTTGGTGGTTCAAATCCCAATGACTACTATTCTGTAAGGGGTTATAGAAGCCCAAAAATAGGGCCTTAGGGAGTGTGTATTAGACTTCTCGTACTACTATTTTGCCACTTTTGTGATTCTACGCTCCTGGATCAAAATTGAAAGGACAAGCTTGTGCTAGAAAGGTGTAAGATCTTTCAACTTAGTTTGACATCTAATACTTACTTGAATAAGAACCTATTTATAAGTAAGAATGAATTATGTACCTAAAACTTCAGGTAACTACTACTTTTGAAGAGATGACTTAGACTCATTGTGTTGCACTTTGGGTTTGGTCATAATAGAAGGCATATCTATTAGCTTGTATTCAAGGTACTTTGATTGTACCAAGAAGAGTACATTGTAGAGAGGTCAGCTCAAGTGTGTTTGATCATCTTTTGAACTCCCAAGGTGTGGGAGTGTGTGTGAAGCATCTTGCTTGAGGAGAGGAGGTTCTTGGAGAAGGTGTAGCTTCAAATGTTGTAAAGGTTCAAGGGTGTTTGGAGCTTTGGAGAGTTAGGATTCTTGGCACTTGGTTCTTGTGAAGGAAGGCTTGTTAGAGGGTCCAAGGGTGATTGGATTGTAAGCTTCTTCGGCATTTGTGGGTTGCTTTTGATGGACTTCTAGCTTGGTTGTTTGTAAGGTTACAAGTTGGTTACCTCGTGGAGCCACGAAGATCTACTCACTAAACGACTTGGTGAGCTAGCAAAGAAGGCATACCAGTTGGGAACCTCTTCAAAAAACTTGTTTTTGTCCTCTCTCATATCTTCTCTCTATTGTGTGTTTGTATTTAATTTATTGCTCACTTGTTTGCACACTTTCTTAACTCTATTGTGTTTGACTTGTTCACTATTGGAAGTTAAGTAACACCAAGTTCTAGGCCACTTAACTACATATATGGTTTGACTTGTTCACCAATATAATTAGCAACTTGGAATTGAACTTGGAGTGCTCTTCACACACACACACACACCTTCTATTTTTGATCTGATTGCATATTTGCCTTTCTAGTTTACTTTCTCTTGCTTGTTATATCACTTCCACACTTGTCCATTCTTTCGATCTACTTTTGGCCCCTAAGGGTAGTGGCGTTCTAACTATTTGTAAAGTGTTTGTAGTTAGCTCTCTCCAACTTTAGGTGTGCACCTTCACGAATGTCTACCACAGTCCTCCTTGACTTCATTTTCTTTTTCCATGTCAGCTCTAGGGTTACCTCATGCTCTCTACTTGCCGAACCCATAACTAAAGGTCTATTGAAGTTTGACAGTGCATGACTTCCCTCCAAGCCCTAGGTATTCAGTTGCCAAACCACTGATTGAAGGTCTATAAAAAGTTTAGTCTTCTTTTCCCTTGGCCTACACCCCATGTGTTCTATTGTCGAAGTCCTAATCGAAGTGTATCCAAAGTCTTGCATACTTCAACACCTCCTTTGATTCTTCAAATTTGATTTCTTCCATTTTGTTGCTTGATGCTTCTTCTTCACTTAGAGCCTTGATAATCTTGATTCCTTAAATGGTGCATATATATATAAACTTAGAGAGTTTGCAATGTTGTCACTTCAAAACAAGTTTCAACACTTCCATCAGGACAACTCCAATATGTTGTGAACTCTCTAAGTAGTTAGTGTCAATCCTTATGGAACATTCCATGAGCTTGCCTTTGAAATCTTCAACTCTTCAAGTCTTCAAGTTCTAGCCTTTTAGTCCTTGTATCTTCTTTGTTTCATACCTACACAAGAGTTAGTCCAAAAATAATCCAAGATGCCACAAAATGGAATGCTTATGTTATAAAACCTATGGCCAAAAAGGGATTGACATCTAGAATGAATTAGTCATTCTCATTATTTGATTATAATTTTAAGATCATGAGATGATTACACACACACCCCCCAAATAATGAGCACATTCCCCAGGCATGTACCCATTCCACATTCAATCTCCCAGTAAAACCCAAAAAAAAAATTAGATTATTTTGTAAATCTAAAAACTAACTATAAATAATATTTAATTAAATTAATTCTTAAGAATCAATATCATAAATTATCAATTATAACTTTTAGCGTACCAGTACAATGGTAATTATGGATGATTTTCAATAAGTTTTATTTATGAAATTTTGGGATTGGGATATGTGAATGCAATTTGACACTCATTCGCTTTAACTCAATAGTCAGTTTTTTTGACTTTTAGTTAACACACAAATGGTTAGTGTTTAATATAGTTATGTATGATTATGCTCTTTTCTATAAAATTTAATGAAATGACTTCTTAAATTCCACACATATTCTTCCATATAAAAGAGAATTTTGTTGATGTTAAATACAACATCATTTTGATAGTTTGTCAACACATTTGGTTCACAATGGGAAGGCTTTAGAGAAGTTTCATTCATATTAGGATCATGTGTCGTAGACCTCATCAGAATTCCAAGTTTGTTAGTCCACATTTGACCACCATGCACCGAGCGCAACATGGGTCAAAGAATTGACTCAGTCCGTCACGGGGCAGTACCTATAAAATTCTTAAGATATTAAATACCCACCCCCATACTGAAAGGGGAGACAGGGTGCAGTGGCGCAAGATGACTCATTATGCGCTTGTGATACTGAGAGGGTGAGTCAATGGCAAATATCAGTAACAATAGGCCGTGGGCCATGTAGCGTGTGTGCGCATGCATGGGATTGTAGCTAAATATAACGGTCACCCCTCCTGACATAATAAGAGCTTGGCATAGGCTCATAATCACTAAATGACGTAATTCAGATGTTGTGGAATATATTAATTATTTCTTGTAATTATACGACTTAGTGTTTTTATCACTAACGCGAAATTGCCTCCTCAGGTGTAAGCATGGAAGGATGGGTAGAGTCGGGACAGCTGGAGGACTCTGTTATTGGACTTTTGATTTTTCTTATTTGTTATTATACTTCTAAATTGTTTGCATGGTAGTGGGATTTTGGTTCGATTCATGGGGGTTAGATTATTTCAAGCATTTGTTATATTAAATCTTATGTCATGAGTTTATTTAAAATCTTAAAAATTAATAGAGAATTAATTTATGAGATACTTAGTTTCATATAGTAACACTTGGCTCTTGGCTCGGAACGGGCAAGTCGTTACAGGTGGTATCAGAGCTGTGTTCCCCACAGAACCATGCAAATCAATCTTTACCTTGTTGAAAGTCTATGAGTCCACTGCCCCAAGGGTAAAATTTCTTTTATATAACCATTGATCATTCTTTTATAGAATTAATTTTCATTGTTTTAAGTGGTAAGTAATTATGGGTGTGTCATTTATGTGTCATGGTAGGTGCACGTGACACTTAACCAATAAACGTATATGAGACGTCTTTAAAATGGGAGGTGTTATCTAGGTAGTATAGGTGGTATGGGACACTTGTGTGATCTAGATGGCAGTGTCATGGTACAATGTACCCCACATTAGCTATGCATATGAGTGACAATGCTTAAATCGAGAAAAAAACACATTCACCAATGAATTATAGTCTGATATGTGGCAAGATATGATTTTATGGAAAGTAAAGACACCAATGGAGCATAAAGATATGTATAGAGTCATTTAAAATGACTACTCAAATGCAAGGGAGGATTCACTTTTAAAGTGTCCTTGAACAATTTAGCTTTAAGATGTAGAAGTAGTGAAATAGTTGATCAAAATAGCTCACGTGATTAACCATCACAAAGTAGAAGTGTTAATAAAATTGTAAATCATGATTTTTTAAAAATGAATTCTTTAAAGAAAATGTGAAGACATTTAAACTAACTTCTATAAAGTTATATACAAGTATACCAACGCATAATGGAAGAAATGCTTAAGATATGATAAGAAAGATATTAGATAAACGAGTCATTTTCACATTATTACCATATTATATTTTTTATGACAAAAATTCCCAAGCGGGGAGATTGCAAAACCATGATTTTTCTCCTTATTATATTTTTGAGGATGAAAATTTTCAAGATGGAGAGATTGTAAAACCTCGAAAAAAATAATTAGGATAAACAAGTCATTTTCACATTATTACCATATTATATTTTTTATGACAAAAATTCCTAAGCTGGGGAGATTGTAAAACCATGATTTTTCTCCTTATTATATTTTTGAGGATGAAAATTTTCAAGATGGGGAGATTGTAAAACCTCGAAAAAAATAATTAGGTTATTTTATTTAGGGTTTTCTAAATCTTAGAACTAACTATAAATAATATTTAATTAAATTAATTCTTAAGAATCAATATCACAAATTACAAATTATAACCTTTACCGTATTGGTACAATGGCAATTATGGATGATTTTAATAAGTTTTATTTATTAAAATTTGGGATTGAGAGTCGTGAGTGTAATTTGACACTCATTCGCTTTAACTCAGTAGTCAATTTTTTTGACTTTTTGTTATTATACAAATGTTTGGTGTTTAATATAGTTATGTTCAATTACGTTCATGTCTATAAAATTTAAGGTAATGACTTCTTCAATTCCACACATATTATTCTATATAAAAGAGAATTCTGTTTATGTTAAATAAAACATCATCTTGATAGTTTATAAGCACATTTAGTGCATGTGTCATAGGCCTCACCACAATTCTAGGTTTATATAATTATTCAAAATGTAATATATTCCTATTTGGGAGCCTTGGTCCGCCTAAGCCCATGTTCAACCACCATGTGCCGAGCGCAACCTGGGTGAAAGAATTGACTCAGTCCGACAGGGGGTAGCATCCTTAAAATTATTAAGAGATTATATACTTGCCCCTATGTCGAAAGGGGAGATAGGGCGCAATGGTACAAGATAGCTCATTATGCACTTGTGATACCGAGAGGGTCAGTAAATGATAAATATCAGTAACTACAGGCCGTGGGCCACGTAGCGTGTGTACGTATACATGGGATTGTAGCTAGATGGGGCAGCCACCCCTCCCTGCATATTAAGAGCTCAGCATAGGCTCATACTCACTAAAAGACTCAAATTGAAATGTTGTGGAATATATTAACTTGTTTGATGTAATTATTAACTTAGTATTTTTATCACTAATACGGAATTGCCTTCGCAGGTGTGTGAGCATGGAAAGATGGGTAGAGTCAGGACAGGTGGAGGACAAGGTGAACTCCATACATATTCTTCTTTATAATGGAGAATTCTATTAATGTTAAACAAAACATCATCTTGATAGTTTATAAGCATATTTGGCTCACAATGGGAAGGCTTTATTGAAGTTTCATTAATATTAGGATCGTGTGTTATAGGCCTCATCACAATTCCAGGTTTGTATAATTACTCAAAATGTTATATATTCTTATTTGGGAGCCTTCGTCGGCCTGAGCCACATTCAACCACCAATCGCCGAAAGCAACCAGGATCAAAGAATTGACTCAGTCCGACATGCGCAATACACTTAAATTTTTTGAGAGATTAAATACCTATCCCCATGCCGAAAGGGGTGACAGGGCATAGTGGCGCAAGACGACTCATTATGCACTTGTGATACTGAGAGGGCAAGTCAATAACAAATATCAATAACTATAGGCCGTAGGGCATATAGCGTGTGTGCGCATACAAGGGATTGTAGCTAGATCAGGTGGCCACCCTTCCTGGTATAATAAGAGCTCAACGTAGGCTCATAATCACTAAAAGACTAAAATTCAATTGTTGTGGAATATTTTAACTTGTTTGTTGTAATTATATGAAGTAGTGTTTTTATCACTAACGCGGAATTGTTTCTGTAGGTGTGAGCGTGGACGGATGGGTAGAGTCGGGACAGGTTGAAGATTCTGTTATTGGACTTTTGATTTTTCTTACTTGTTGTTATACTTCTAGATTGTTTGCATGTCAATGGGATTTCAGTTCGGTTTGTGGGGCTTAGATTATTCTAAACATTTGTTATGTTAAATCTTATGTCATGGGATTATTTAGAATCTTGAAAATTAATAGAAAATTAATTTATGAGACATTTAGTTTAATATAGTAACACTTGACTCGTGGTTCGTGGCTTGGAACGGGCGGGTCATTACACTCTTCTTAGTTCATCTCGACAAACAATTCATATCAAGGGAGAGAGTTATATAAACATGTCTAACACCCATCTTCTCCTCCATACCCATTCATGTCTATAGTTCATGTCTACAATGATAATCATAAAAATATGGACCTAACACTAGTGGATGGGGAAACACGTTCCCAAGAACTAATATCTTCTTGTGAGTCAATGGGAACCTATAGCGAGATTTCATACATGTCTCATCCCTTTGTCTGTGATTTATAATGGCCAATAATGAAACTAAATTTTGCCTCGATCTAGCTGTGGCTGCAATAACAAGAATCGAGCTTTCCATAGTCATGCAAGTAAGGTAGCTTGCAGTTTGTCGATGGTTCATTGTTGACAGCGAGGTTAGTGTTTACATTTGATCATCTACCAATGGAGGAGTATGACTTAGATAAGACAATTGCATTTCTAATCTTTGATTGAAAATATCTCTTTGAATCTCAAATATAAAGTATCAACATTTTTAAAATTGACTATAGACTATCTTTACAAATGTAAAATTTTCATGTGTAAAATCTGAGAGAAAAAAACTAGACCACCAAAATCTATCGGATAAAATTTGTATCCGCATAGTGATTTTAATAAGGCTCCACATATTTAATTAAAGCTTTTATAATACATTGACCACAATAAATTAATTGTTATCTCTAAAATGGAGTTAGGCGTCGAATACCTGATTTAAAAATTGTGATTCTAATCTACTATGAACTAAATCAACATTCTTGTTGTTCTCATTGTACTTTGGCTTTTTCTTCCATATGGTTAATTCTGATGCACATAATATATGAAAAATTGATAAATATGACAATTATATGCCAGATAAGCATGACATTCATAAGCTAATCATGAAAAATCATGAAAATTTGACAAATATGACTATACTCATTTATTAAATATGGATATAAATCAATAAACATCATATTCACAATCTAATATACAAAAATTAATAAACATGGCATTCATGAATAAGTTAAAAAAACAAATCACAAAAAATTATAAGGCTCCAAAATTTTAATTATAATTTAATAAAGATGTCATTCTAACCTTTTCATTTTTATAATCAAAGTAATTGTAATAAAAATTAATTTCAAAATATCACTAAACTAGTGCACTTTTTAAAATTTAAATATATGTCATATTGAAGTAAGAAAAAGGGTTAAAAATTCATCAACCTCCTACTTATGCACTCTACTTTCTATATATACAAACTTCATTACGTGGGACCTACTTAAAAATTGAAATTAGATGTGTAAAACCCGGGCTATTTGCCCGATGGTTTTATATTGGTTCACTTGTGAACCGAACGGAGTAGCATCTAACTGGTATTTATTAACCGTTGATATGTTATAAGGTAGCGTATGTTATTTGATTGCCTAGACACTAGTTACCTTAGTGTTAGATACACTTGCTTGGGCACTAGGTTGTCCCAACCTTTTCTTTTTACTTTCGGGTGTTTGGTGTTGTAGATAGATCCTAAGATCATGTCCCCTAATGTCTAGTTACATCTCATATGTGCATGCATGCCCCCCCCCCAAAAGATCGCAATAAAGGCATGGCACCAAGGTTCCAGGGAACACCTTGGCACTAGCACTTATACAAATTAGAGGTTTTGATTTATGGTGTTAGCGCCCTTGTGCCAGGACTTGCTAGCTCTTTTGTGATGTGCAGGTGCCCTTATGCTGTAACTTGTCAAGTCATGATAGGCGAGCGGCAGCTTGTGATTGGCCAAGATGGATGGTCTCTACTGCCAGCACCTTTTTGCCCTCATGGCACTCTTGTGCTAAGCCTATTTTCCCTCTCCTTTTTAATCCATTCTCCCTCCTCTTTCTTCCTCCTTCCACTTCAACTCCTCCACTTCCAAAACTTCTTCTTCACCTTCGGGCCCCCTCCAGCATCCAAGGCTTTGGTGCTTCCTTCCCTTTTACTTTCTTTCTCCTTGGTGGTATGTGCTCTTCTCTGGTTTTTAATCTTGATTCTCTTTGTTGTTGCTTGTTATGCGTTTGTTTGGTGTGTTTAGCTTACTCTAGATGTTAGCTTATGGTTTCTAGTTTCTGTTAGTCTTGTCATGATGGTTTTCTTGCATGTATATCATAAGTTATGCCTTGTACAAGTTTGTATGCTTATGCATCTCATCATCCACGCCCCTATTGCCTTAGATTCACCATATTTCACTTATATAATATCATAAAAATGTAATCTTTGTTGCATATTATCTCTAACTCACATAGAGTTTCAACCATATGCATTTTGTACATGACTTGCTATTGTATCATGCTGGATCACATGAAAAACCTCATATGAGGGTTCCTTTGTATCTATGCCTGATCAATGATGTTGCTTGTGTGATTTTTGTTTCTATGTGTAGTTAGCTTTTTTGTGAATACTTTTTTCACTTTTTTAAGTAGGATTTAACTACACACTCATGAAATCTCACACTAAAATGGCATCACGAAAAGTATGAACATAATATGTAAATAATGACTACACACATAATCCTATGAGGGTTGTGTTAGAGGTCAACTTAGGATAAGTAATACCAACTACTAAAAAGCCTCCTAAAATACTGATAACATTAATTTAAGATCCACAAAGTGCATATTGGAAATCTACCAAAAGTGAGCATAAATTCAGCTTGTTTGGGTAATAGCTTATTTCCTCCTTCTGCATAGAAAAGTAGGATCTAATCCTAATATTTGTCATCTTTGTAAAATTTGGTTCATAAAGTGTTTGGGTGCAAAATTCCTTGAAATTTTGTAAAAAAGTCATCTTAGGAGTCCACTAGGCACATGTAAAAGTTAAGAGCTAATGGACACCTAGAAGGCCCATTAAGATTTTTCTTCCCATCTTAGTACCTATGCCTAGCCCTAAAAATTCAATGTATTAGGCCCATGATCACGAATTTCTCTACGACAGCCCTGATAGCTTTTAGGCCCAAGATTCTACAGAGATTAGTCCCATAGTGTTAGAAACCCATGTGAATGTTCCCTAGAATTTAGGCCCACTAGAAGCTTATGAACCGAGACTACTAATAAAAGTTTTTAACCCAGGTCCATGAAATCTAGAATTAACCCATTGGATAGATGGACTTAGAAATCGCATACGTTTATAGCTCCAGCCCCATGATAACAAATTGGGGTTACACCCTCTCCCATTAGGAGTAGGCTTACTAAGTGTTAGCCCAATTAGAGCCCATTTAGATGATTAAAATTTGTGGCTAAGTTAGGCAATCATAGTTAACCTAGATTAGAGACTAATTAGGGTTTTGGTTAGATAATCCTTAATTAACTCCTAAGTCTCCTTCTTCATTATTTATCAACTTAATATTAATTACAGTGTAATTACTTAGTTTAACTAGGGTGTTTAAGTTTAATCATGTGTTGTTGCATGACTCGAGGCTTTGCCTCATGTCACGCTCATTGTTTAGGGTCTGATTAGTTTATCTCATTCTAGGACATGCGAAGTGAGCTTTCCATGCTAGGTCGAGAAGCTTTATTCACCAAGTTTGTAGGTTTCCCTATGCATTCATGTACACCTCTACAATTCCCTATACTTGTTGATTGGTGATCCTGTTGGCCATCTACAACAGAAAACGTATTGAGAAATAGAAATTTCTCTAAAGCATTTTAGTAAATTCTATTAGTGTATCTTATAGGGAATGTGATATCATATAGTAATATTTTGACAAGGGGAAATATGTATAGTAATATGCAAGTAAAAAAATCCAAAGCTCTGATGCCAAACTTATAGCAATGTAAATTCTAACAAGCATAAATCCTTTTAAGGCCGTCACATGCGTCATCTTCCTAATACACATACATAACATATTTAAAGACATATAATTAAAGAATTATAAAATATATTAGAATACAAACGAGTCGGATAATAATACTATAAACCGATCGATCACGTTCCATCAATATCACAAATAATACATAAGCCTTTATGTTCATAAAATATACTATCAATATAATAGTCATCTTAGAAAAGTCTCGCTATGTCAAATCCCACTAGGACCAGACCATCTAACCAAGCTTTTTCAATGTTTAATAAACTTCAAGGTTGAGATCTCTTGATAGTTTTCAAGCATACAAGATTTAGTAAAGTATATTATGAATTCCCTACCCAAACCCTATAAGGGTTTTGTTTTACATCATGAGAGTTAAGGAGATGCGAAGATCATTCTAGTACTCCTCCTACCCAATGTAGTATAGTATATAGGGCACTGCATAACAACTGATCGTTTCTACCATTTGAATACCATGACTGGTGTTAAATAGAAGTTGATGTGAGGACATAAGTGTATGATTTTATGGTATGCATATATGTTGTGTCATGTTGTCATGTCGGCTAAATGTGTGGTTATTCTTGAAGTTTCAGTCTTTCTATTGATGCTTTAACATCTATCTTCCAGTTTGGTTACTTTACTAGTTACTTGCAAACTCAGTGATCCTTTGATGACTAATGTTTTCTTATTTTGTATATACGTAAGTATCCTTGGCATTGACCGGCATAGGCATGAGGATCTGATGGCTCTAGGGAGGCGGGGGTGTGTGGGTGGTTATATGTTTCCTGTGTTATGGTTTTCCCCCCTTATGTACTTTAATGTACTATTATTAGGACATTGTCTGAACTTTGTATCGTTGTGGAGACTTGATATGATATTGGCCTTTAGCCATGTTTGCCTTGCCTGAGTGTTATTGTATTATTTGTTCGACAAACTTTTCTTGCAGGGTATTAACTTTTGGGTAGTTGTCTAACATGTTATGGAGGGTGTATTTAGACCTCAAAGTCTTGGAACAGATGAAGAGAAATATTAGGCATGTGAAACCCTTATTTTGCAGCTGTGTGTTTTGCTGAAGAAACATGGATCAGAAGAGGGTATGGTTCATACCACTTGAAGGGCCCACGTGAAGTCCACCTATTAATTTTTGACACCCTGGCATTTGATGATGCCTGTGTCTACTTTACTTGTGTGTGAAGGGTATGTGGAATTGGTAATCATGACCCTCGTTTAACTTCCAGTATCATGTCATAACCAATAAGTTGTGTAATAAAGATTGAAACTAAGATATAAGGAAATTGTTTAGGCATATGATTAACGCTCAACATTTTAGTTGTAGTGGGGGTGCACCTCGTCTATAATTTGGAGTGATCATTGCTTTCTTTTAAAGTAAATCTCTTAATCGTAGAAGGGGTGTGCATCTTCTACATCACAGAGTAAGCATTTTGGCAACTTGCAAGTTTAGAGACTTCCTATAGTGTATGATATAAACATGCATTTCGTAGTTGTCCCACATAGGTTTTCCATCTTAAGCCTCCTTGAGTGTTAAGATCTACTTCTGTGAGTTAGTTCAATTTTAGTTAGTTCATAGAATTGCTCACCAAATTTTATCATTGTGATTCGGTCTGAACTTGGGCAAATCGTGGTGTTACAAGTTGTGCAGCTTATATAAGTTATGAGGTGTTGCCCGTCTTAATTTTTCCCATAAAATTAACATGTAGAATTAATTAAAATTGATAAACATAACTAAATTAATTTATTCAAAAAGTATAAAAAGTTGATAAGCATGATATCTGAAGGCATCTATGTGGAAGGCAGTTAACTACAAACACTTAGCAAAAGAGTTATATCCCCACAATATTTAGGACCCTTTATAATAATCCTAAGTAGACAAGTAAAGTAGAAACAATTTTTAAGACAACAAAAGATAACAGAAAAGCACAAGAAATAAATAGGCAAGGCAATAAACAATATATTAAACCCCAAAGTGTAGTGTGTGTGAGGCAATCCAAATTCAAACTCACAAAGTTACTTGTTTTGTCAAATTAGGTCAAACCATATAAATAACCAGGAGAATTTAATTTTGATTCACTTAGCACTCTAAAGTGAACAAGTTCAACATAAGGGAGCTAGGTGAAGTAGTGAATCAAAATAAAACAAAGCACACAAAGAGAGGGGAAGAGAGATGACACAAAGATTTCTTAGTAGGTGCCCTACTAGTACTCCTTTCTACTATCCAAATAAATCCTTTGGCTTAGTAGGTCTTCGTAGTTCACTATAACAACCAACTTGTATAACTTACAAGGAGCAACAAGACCCCTTCACAAGCACTACGTGCTAAGGAACCTTATAACTTACAAACCCTCCTCTTAAGCACCCACCAAGTGCCAAGGAAGCTTGTACTCCTAATCGGAGCCTCCAACAATCCTTTTCTCACAAGCACCAAGCACCTAGGAACTTTGCAAGCTACAAGCATTCCTCTTCAAGATCCTCCTAAGTGCCAATGAGTCTCACAACCAGCTCCAAACACCGTTGGAGTACCTACCTCTTGAAGCTACACCTTCCTTAATAAGATCACACCTTAAGCCAAGAAATTTCTCTAATTAAGTACCCTCCTTTTCTATGCAAATGCTACACACACTCCTTACACCTAGGTAGTTTACAAATTAGCATAAATACACTTGAGCAAAGCCTCACACAAGAGTCTCTCTTGGATACATAATCAAAGCTGAAGAATACAAGCTAATATCTAGAGTCAATCCTAACAAAAGCTTGATCTTTCCAAATCTTCAAGAGAATTCTAGGTTCAACATCATCCAAGGTATGCTGAAACACTCTCCTAAGGCTCCCCCCAAAATAGTAGCCGTTAGAGTTCAAATCCCCTCATTTGTTTTTTCAGTTGTTCATTTTGATAACTTTTTCATAATGATCAACTATCGAATGATTGGCCGAACATCAACTGATCATTCACTTAAACTAACCATGTCATATTAAGTTGCCGAACCCTCAACAAAAGGTTTGCCAAAGTTTCCTAAAGCTCAATGCTTCTTTTGCTACTTCAGCCGAGGGTTCTCTTGCAATTTTGGCTGGCAAAACACTAGTTGAACGTTTATAATATCCCAATTTTCACTCTAAGGGTAAACCAAATTGCAATGTTATGATCTGGAAAACTATTAGTTGGGCTACTGATTCAAACAACAATATGGAAGCGGATCTCAACCCTCAAGGAGGATTAAAATAGAAACCTTAAGAGCTACTACCCGATGTATGCTGATTGTTCATACTACTGGAGGGAAACTTGACTTAATGAGGGCTCCTACTATGAGCACTTTGAACCACAAGAGAGGTATCACCTCCTAGTAACTAAGAAAGTGAGTTTTACAAATGCACTGCGCACTCCCAACTACGATAGAGGCCAAGCAAGGGTACAATAGACACCCCTCCAGTAACATGGAGGTTGAACTTAATGTAGCTAAGGCATGAGTCAATTTCTTACATTTAGTTCCAGTGATTGGATTACATAACTTATTACATAATGATGATGCTCCATGTTTGAAATTAAAGGGGATGGTGGGCCGTGGTCTCTAGTTCCACACACCCATATGCGCACTACAACCAAACTACAAATACATGCCATTCTTCAATGTTAGGGCATCATACTCGAAGACGTGGTCTTCAGATGAATTCTTTATGTGATATAATCCATAATCTCCTTCAATCCAAGTTACTTCAGTAAACACACATAGCTACAACCAAATAGGTTTATCATACCCTGATAGCTCCAACATTAGTTCTGGGACTATGAGGCTTATACACCTTGTAGATGACTATTAGACATTGCCCCAAAGTTATCACCCTGCACAACAATAATAATAATAACAAATAAGGATGACACAAGAGCACACAACTACTAAAAGAATATCCATGTTATCTCACACAAGCCACAAAAGCTACCCAGGGTACACGCCCTTATAATAATACAATGTCATCACATAATATAAATGGTCCTACATAAAACAACAAGACAATACACATACAATCCCCCACCATGAGCCCTCCGATCTGTTTGCCCACGTCGACTGTTACCAAGGAATATCACATACATATGTACAAGAAATCTATAAGTTATCAAACAAATTGATTACTAGTCTAATTAATAACAACATCAAACTGGTAAATTGGTCATCTACCACGAATAAAATGCTATAACTTCCGAATTAAAAGACGGAAGAAGAGAAGGCACCCTAAGCACTCTCAAACAATAAAATTAACTGCATGTTAAGCACAATAATGCGATATGATGAACTGGCATGCAAAGCATGGTAGTGCAGTGAGATGAACCGACATGCTAAGGTCAATTGTGCAATGAAGTAAAATGAACTAGCACACTAAGCATGATGAAGTCACATAAAGAAGCTGTCATGTTAAGCACAAGAAAGATTTGTTTGGCAGGCTAAGCTCAAATGACACTCAAGTAAAATCCCCGAAACCCTCATAATAGCTTATAATAAGTCTTAGTAGGGGTCTTACAATGTATTTCTAGAGCTCAAGTTCAAAAACTATCAAGGGATCTTGTCTTCAAAGTTTTATTAAACAATGAAAAGGTTGAGTAAATGGCCAAACATTAGTGGGTACAAATAAAACTCAACTACTACTGTCTTATTGTATAAAGCTTAGTGAAATCACACTCCCCAAAATCTGAGGAAAAGGTAAAAAGAAAGAGTCCTACAGACTTGGATGAGTTGAGCTCCTCATCCTAACTCAATGAGCTCACTCAGCGTATCCTAATAAGTGAAAAGAAAGCCTTAATCTCTCTCCATCCAAGTTGACACGCAAAACAAGGCAAAACTTCCACGCAAGCACTCTCACTAAGAAACTGAATTAAATTAATTATCATGTTTATGTAATCGTTAAATCTCATTGGGTACATTTAATTAGACTTTAGGGGTTCCCGATACAAATAGTGAATAAACACTCTCAACACTTAACCATAATCAATCAAATAGGCTTAACCTTATGATTTTTCGTAGGGCCAAATGAGCTCCAAATGAGATGAAATTTGGACTAATGGGTCCTGACACTATAAGGGTCCAACATCCAAGTTTTTGGCCCATGGGCCAACCAATGCAAACTAGGCCCACTAAGGTCAGGCAAAGGTGTTGGGAATAGTATTTATGGGCTATACACCAAAGTTCCTACAGTTTGTTCACGGGCTTGGAGACTCCAAATGGACCCAGGTAAAATGGAGTAGTGAGCCAACAAATTTAAATATAGTTATTTAAAATTTTAGACTAAAACTTTAAGTATTTTAGTCTAAAGAAATCCAGGAATGGAAGGCATTACCAACACACATTTTTGTAGCCGGCTGGACCACTAAGGTTTGGAAAATTTCTATTGGCTAGTCTACCCATCTAATGGATACCAAATTTTTGGGTGGTAAAATAGGAATATATACTAGAGTTCAGGAAATTTCACTACTGAATGACTAGTATTTGGTGATTTACAAACTGTGCTAAGGAACTAGGGCTTTACCCTATATTCCTATGTACTCGACAACGCTAAATTTATTAACTACCTAGATAACATCCAAATGACCCCAATTTTTTTGAGTTTCAAGTATTATTACCTTAGTGACATATTACATAAGTTTGAGAAGTTGTATTGCAGCTTAAAACTTAGGCAAACAGTAACTCAAACTTCAAGGCATGTTACAACAAGCATACACAGAACAATATGGTTTGGCTTTAGGGCTTTTGTTCATACCTTTTGCTGAAATTTATTTCATTTGGTATTTTTCTGTAGGTTAGCTAACATACAATCTTAGAAGCATGCAAAATATTTCAGTAAAATAACATGAACAACAAGCTGCCACCTTTTACCAAGTTTGTCACCCATACATGCTCATAAAAGATAAATCACATGAAACATAATGAATAAAACTTGTAGATCTACTCGTTAGGAGAAATATAAAACAATAATAATACAAAACTTAATCTTAAATCATGAGATATGATGGATCTACCAAACGAGGACATATATCATATATACCTGTGGTGAAAAACTCAACTATTTATTCACACCTCCTAAAATAATGAGACCAAGACCAAACTACTCGTAGAACACATACTTACATGCCAAATATATCATAAAAATAAAAATACAAAAGAAAACAAGCTAAACATACTAAACAATCTTGGGTAAGGATGAAAAGACATCAACTTTACCTCACAAGGAGCAAAAAGGAGGACTCTTGTGGCTTCCTACCCCAAGACCTACCGCACCTTGGGCTTGGATAGCTTGGAGGGGGCCTAGAGAAGGCCTAGGAAGGCTGTAGGAGAAGTGGATGAGAAGAGGGAAAGGAAGAAGGTTAGAGGGAAGAGCTAAAGGGGTGAAATAGGTGGAGTTTAGGTTTCTTGGTAGGCAAAATTCTTGTCCTGACTCAAGGGCGTTTGTAACACCTCGTTTCGGTTCACCCGTGAACCAACCCAGAAATATTACCAGCGACTGAACTATTTGGTAATTTACTTGATTCCGTTAAGCCGACCCAGATTGACCCTCGGCGTCTCAAGTTGGTGATGCAACATGCAAAGTATGGATGGGATGCTTGGGTTCTAACGTTATACTGCATGCATGTCATAATATGCAAACAAGTACACAAATAAACCAAGCAAACAAAAAGTTCAAAAGAAAATAGTTAATTTTTAAAATAAAACGAACAAAGTCTCCCTTAAAAGTGTAATAGGGGCTACCTTGTAAACAACAATCAGTAGTTATCTGTAACAATAAAAATAAAAAACACAGTACAAACACAGCATGTTTTCACATTCTAGTTATCTTCGCTCCATAGCTCACCTGATTCATTTTCTACTTTCTATTTGCTTTATTCACATGCAATATGTTTATATTAAATTCACAGAATAGCTTATCAATTTTATCTACATAGTTCAATGCACATCATCATAATTACATACACTTGGCAGGTACATGTGTGCGTGATTTCAGTGTTGCTCCTTCGTAGTCATGACAACACTCATTCCTTGCGGTTCTCACCTATATATATAATAAAAAGACATCAGTAATGAGTGTTAACAGTCCAAAAATAGCTAATAACAAACTGACACAGGAGAGCTGACCCTCCTGTTGAATAAAAAATCATTATTCTTCCTCAAGAACTTTCATAAGTTAATAATGGCAGTAGTCGACCTCACATGACAGCGTCCCCTTGCCATCTCATTCTCTTCCTTAGGCAATTTAAACTATGCCTTTGTGCGGGAAAATCATTCTCTTTCCTCTCAGCCCTCTACATCCTCCCTATTACTCTTGGCCCTAAGTAAAGAAGCCGAGTACTCTCAGGCATGAGCCTTCAATACCCTTTAAAACCACAAGTCTAGACATGCGTTGAATAATAGTACCCGTAAACCTCCATACTTCTCTAGGTTTGAGGAACTCAAAGGTGGACTTATCAGGATCCCTCAGGAATGGAATAAATGCTCATCAATTCCAGAGCCTGCTTTGACGAACACACGTCCAATCTCAAGACGTGGTCATTGGCTTTCCCTGGTCTCACATCTAACTAAAAACACAAAAGGTCAAAGGCATTGTGAGTTGGATCTAAGTTTCAAAAACAAACTTGAGGGATCTCATCCTCGCCCATGTGGAGTCAGATAGGATAAATCCACCACTCGACACGTCCTCATACCTATTAAGAACAAAACACGATGTAATGAGACAATAATCTAGATCAAGTCCTAAACGGACCGGTAGAAGTTCCGTTCGTGCCCACGCGCATAGGCGGTGAGATTCTACTTGGTACCTACACACCAAATTAAAAGCTAGTGCTCGTTGATTGAATGATGCATCAAACTCATCATGAACACCATGCTCGCAATACAATCATCATCCATCAAACAATCAACAATCCTTGTCACAATAAAAATATCTTTATCTCATCCTATTCATACAAATTTATTATGTTTTTCTAAGTTACGTTGTAGTTAATTAGCATGCTCAAATTTAATTTTCCTAATTAGATCATTAAGAATCATTTATTATCAATCAAATCATGCAAATCATCACTTCATTCACAATTAGGCATTCATCATGTCAAACAATTAATCCTAACATATTGTACTAATAATTGTCAATTTTAAATAAATAAATTGGAGGTAATTATACCTCGCATCGTTGGCATTAGGCGACGGCTAGGGTTTTGTCGCGTGTCTCAGAGCTCGAATGCAGCACTCAGTGGTGTTTGGAGTTTAATCGGGTTTAGCTGGATGAGTTTGGTGGAAGATCCGACAAATTCCAACGAATCTGATTTTTCAGCGGTTTTTTGGTGCTAGCGGTGGCTACAGGCAGGATGGCAGTGGTATGGGGTACCATTCACACCGGCTCGGTGAGCCCGACGCATCTACAATGTTGACAAGGTCGGTGGAGGAGGCGGCTCGCCGAAAGAGGCAAAATAGGGGTGGTCAGTGGTGGGGTGACGAGATCTGACGAGGATGGGCAACGTTGGGCTCCGCTCCAGTTAGGGAAGGTAGCTAGAGGGTCGGCAATGTCAAAGCAGCAACTAGATGGCAGCGGTGTTGGACGCCTGCGGTGGGATCAGCGATAGGAACACATCGCTAGGGCGCAGCTCCCTCGCGTCGTAGAGGCCATGCGGTGGCTGGGGTACACAGGACAGCATAGCGATGGCACGGTGGGGCTCGACAGTGTTAATCACCAGCGAGGCTGTGGTCTGAGGCGGTGTCGGTGGCGATCGGGGGTTTGGGGAAAGAAGGTGTTCGGGAATGTTCGGTGGCAATATCGTAAATAAAAGTTCACTCAACTTCGACTCAAGTAAAAAATAATAACTAGCTCATAATAAATCATTAAAAAATCCAAAAATTAGGGAAAATCTCATAAAATATAATACACACCATAACACCACAATGACATGTTCTGTGACTAATAACCCACCCAAACTGCTCTATAACGTGTCCTAATGCGTTATTCAGCCTAAAACTAATTTTACAAACAAATATATAAAAAAATATACTGCATACTTTCATATACTTTGATAACTTATTTCTCACCATTTTTGATGACCTTTGTGTCACGGATTTTACAGTGCTGGTAGGGAACCTTTATGCTGACCTCTATCAAACTTGACTACAAAAAGCCAAAAAAACTTGGGCACTCGACCTCCTGAACCAAACTACATGAAAGTTGGGGTCAAAGGGAGTTGGCGTAGCTCCTTTGTGCTGGCTAACAATGCGAGGGAAATTCAAACCTAGGCACAACGGCACTGGTGCAATGCCTCTGCAGACAAACTTAAACAAGAAAAACCCGAAGGCACCAACGCAAGGATGCTAGCAGGGCACCTTTGCGCTGGATGCAGTTTGAGTGCACCTAGGGTTTTCACCCTATGGCAACCGGAGTGACCTTGGGAACCATGTTGTGGGTCCCGTATGGGCTAGGATTGACTGTAGGGGTTCTAACCATACAACAAACAATCTAGACTCTCAAAGGATATCCTCCTAACCTATAACTATGACTTTACAAGAAACTAAGACAAAAGAAGCAGTAAAAGCTATAGCTACATACTATCCCGTAGGGGTTATTTGGTGGCTTTCTGGTGACTTTCTGGCACTGTAGTCACGGATGTGGGTCGGCATCTTCTTATATCAATTCCCATTCTAGATTAACTTTCTAATCAAATAATCAATTAACATACAAAATTATAACACTAATACACAACTTCGCACTTTGTAACTTTGTTAATAGCACATTGAATTTCATAATTGAATAATTGGAATTCTGATTAATCATTATCAATTCTTAATTACATAAAAAAATTTATCAATTACAAATATTATCAAAAAAATTTCAAAATTAACATATCAACAAAACATGAACAGTTCATAAAAATTATGGATGATGTGAATAATTATTAAAATGAATTAAAAATATAAAATTGGAGAAGTGAAAAGTGTCTTATAATAATTTGGCATAAAATCAATGACAACAGCAATGACGGCTGCTGCCAACAGTGTAGAGGGGTGGCGGCAATGACTGCCGCACAGCGAGGAGGAGGGATAGGAGTGTAAAACCCGTGATTCGAATCAGAGTTTTATAATCTAAACTTGTTGGTTTGACCATTATTTTCAGTCAAATTAAGTTTTAATTACGAGATGACAATTCATTTTTCTCACTGACCACTCATTTTCTTCCCTCTGACATCTATATATTCCACACTTCTGACACAGTCACCATTCAGCCACCACCATCCTTCTCACTGAACTTCCTTCTTCTTTTTTCCTTCTCTTTTTCCCCATGATCCTCACTCAAGCCAGGCACAACCTCGTCCCTGTCATCGCATGGCTGACGATTAGGTTCGGAGAAGGAGCTCACCGTTTAGGCGCTAAGACACCCTCAAAGCTTCTACCATGTACGTTTAGGACTAATTTCTTGTTTTACATTCTACTCTATTGTGTATTGTTTTGTTACTTGTAGGATGAGTTAAGTGGCAACTTATTGGATCCCACTTAACCCGGGTCATTTCATCAATCGATCTTCTGGATTAATAACCCTCGAGGATGAGATCCCTCGACTATGTTTTCGAAAATAAGATCCACAACAAGTTGCCTCGGGTCTATTATATAAATCCCTACTAAAACCTCTCTCCCTCTCTCTCTCTCTCTCTATATATATATATATATATATATATATATATATATATAGTTTTTGCATTTTTCATTAACCGTACTACGCAAGCGGGCATGTGCCAGTCGAGGCCGCCGACAACAATGCTATGCAAGTGGCATGTGCCAGTCGAAGCCAAAAATACCACAACCATGTTATGCAAGTAGCATGTGCCAATTGAAGCCACTGACAACCATGCTACGCAAGTAGGATGTGCTAGTCGAAGCCAGGAATACTGACAACCATGCTACGCAAGTGGCATGTGCCAGTCGAAGCCACTGATAACCATGCTACGTAAGTGGCATGTGCCAGTCGAAGCCGCCGACAACCATGCTATGTAAGTAGCATGTGCTATAAGGTATGACAATTGAATTCATATGATGTGAAAAGTAATTATAATGCACAGATGGGTTGCGACCCAAGATTTAGAATGAATTATGCAATAGATTAGAATTTTGTACAAATATCAATGCGTAATATATTTATATATATTTATACATGTTGATTTAATAGGGTGGACCTTAATGGCACTTTTAAGGGATATTTTGTCCGTTCCATTTTCAAAATTTTCAACGACTTTATCATACTTATTTTGTTTTGTAAACTAGTTGTCATGTTATCCATGTAGTAACATGTTAGGTTTATTTTTGTACATTCATCCATGCATAGAGATAGACATCTTCTATCTCGAGATGCTAAGAGTAGATCCGCAGGGCCATGAACCAGTGACATTCCGGTTCTGTAACGGCTTGCCCATTCTGAGCCACGAGCCAAGTGTTACTATATAAAACTAAGTGTCTAATAAATTAATTTTCTATTAATTTTTAATATTTTAAATAAACTCTTCACATAAAAGTTAATATAATAAATGCCGGAATAATCTAAGTCCCATGAACCGAACCAAAATCTCACTGCCATGCAAACATTCTTTAGAAAAGAATAGTCCAATAACAGAGTCCCCCACCTGTCCCGACTCTACTCATCCTTCCATGCTCATACCTGCGGAGGTAATTCCACATTAGAGATAAAAACACTAAGTTGTATAATTACAAGAAATAATTAATATATTCCACAACATCTGAATTACATCTTTTAGTGATTATGAGCCTATGCTGAGCTCTTAATATGCTGCGAGGGTGGTCGTGCATCCAGCTACAATCCCATGTATGCGGACATACGCTACGTGGCCCTCATCCTGTACTTACTGATATTTGCCATTGACTCACCCTCTCGATATCACAAGTGTATAATAAGCCATCTTGTGCCACTGCGCCATGTCAACCCTTTTGGCATGGCAAAATGTATTTAATCTTTCGGGGGGTGCTGCCCTGTGTCGGACTCAGTCAGTTCATTGACCCCGATCGCGCTCGGCGCATGGTGGTCGAATATGAACTCAAGTCGACCAAGACTCCCACATAGTAATTTTTTTAAGTGTGCTGCCATGTGTCGGACTGAGCCAATTCATTGACCCAGTTGTGTTCAGCGCATGGTGATCGAATGTGGACTCAAGCCGACTAAGACTCCCAAATCGAAATATATAACATTTCAAGTAACTATACAAGCTTGGAATTTTGATGAGGCACCCGTAACTATGACACATGATCTTAATATAAATGAAATTTCTCTAAAGCCAAATGTCCTCACAAACTACCATAAGATGTTTCATTTAACAACAGAATTCTCCTTTATATAGAAGAATATGTGTAAAATTGAAGAAGTCACTACATTAAATTTTATAAATATGTGTGGAATTCAAAAAGTCATTTGTGTGATAACGTAAAGTCAAAAAGTAATTATTAAATTAATACGAATGGATGTTAAATCCTATAAATATTATAAATATCATTATACCGATATGCTAAAGGTCAAAATCGATAATTTATAATATTAATTTTTTTAATAATTAATTTAATTTAATAATATTTATGGTTAGTTCTAAGATTTACAAAACCCTAAATAAAATAATCTAATTATTTTTTCAGGGTTTTACAATCTCCCGAGCTTGGGAAATTTCGTCCTTGAAAATATAATAAGGAGAAAATTTGGGGTTTTACAATTTCCTTAGCTTGGGAATTTTCATCCTTCAAAATATAATAGGGTCATGAGGAGAAAAATTGGTGTTTTTTTTCTTGATTTAAGTATTGCTACTCATATGCATAGCTAAAGTGGGGCACACTGTCCCATGACACAGTTATCCATATCGCACAGGTGTCTCATACCACCCATACTACCTAGATAACACCTCTGATTGTAAAGGCGTCCTATATACTCTCATTGGCTTAAGCATCATGTGCACCTATCATGACACATAAGTGGCACACCCATAATTATTTACCATCTAAAATAATGAAAATTAATTGTATGAAAGAATGATCAATTGATATATAAAAGAAATTTTACCCTTGGGATAGTGGACTCTTAGACTTTTAACAAGGTAATGATTGTTTTGCATGGTTCCATGGGAAACATAACTCTGGTAACACCTATAACGACCCGCCCGTTTCGAGCCACGAGCCATGTGTTACAATATGAAAATAAGTGTCGTATAAATTAATTTTCTATTAATTATAAAGATTTTAAAGAAACTCTTGACATAAACGTTGATATAATAAATGCTCGGAATAATCTAAGTCCCATGAACTGAACCAAAATCCCACTGTCATGCAAACAATCTTTAGAAAAGAATAGTCTAATAATAGAGTCCCCCAGCTGTCCCGACTCTACCCATCCTTCCATACTCATGCCTGTGGAGGCAATTCCGTGTAAGTGATAAAAACACTAAGTTATATAATTACAAGAAACAATTAATATATTCCACAATAACATCAAGCTACAATCCCATGTATGCGCACACACACTACGTGGCCCTCGGCTTGTATTTACTAATATTTGCCATTGACTCACCCTCTTGGTATCACAAGTGCATAATGAGCCGTCTTGCGCCACTGCACCCTGTCAACCCTTTCGGCATGGCAACAGGTATTTAATCTTTTAGGTGGTGCTGCCATGTGTCAGACTGAGTCAATTAATTGACCTTGGTTGTGCTCGGTACATGGTGGTCGAATATGAAATCAAGTCGACCAAGACCCCCACATAGTAATCTTTTTAAGGGTGTTGCCATGTGTCGGGCTGAGCCAATTCATTGACCCCAGTTGCACTGGGTGCATGGTGATCAAATATGAACTCAGGTCGACCAAAACTCCCAAATCGAAATATATAACATTTCAAGTAATTATACGAACTTGAAATTTTTGATGAGGCACCCCCAACTATGACACATGATCTTAATATAAATAAAATTTCTTTAAAGCCAAATGTCCTCACAAACTACCAGAGGATGTTACATTTAACAACATAATTGTCCTTTATATAGAAGAATATATGTGGAATTCAAAAATTCATTACATTAAATTTTATAAATATGTGTGGAATTCAAAAAGTCATTTGTGTGATAATTTAAATTTAAAAGTAATTATTAAGTTAATACGAATGAATGTTAAATCCCATATATATTATACATATCATTATACCGATATGCTAAAGGTCAAAATCAATAATTTATAATATTAATTTTTTCAAGAATTAATTGAATGAAATAATATTTACGGTTTGTTCTAAGATTTACAAAACCCTAAATAAAATAACCTAATTATTTTTTTCAGGTTTTTACAGGTTCGGTTCTCGAGTGTGAACCGGACTTGGGGTGTAACAAGGAGGGGCATGGCTAAGTGGGGTATGGGCAGCTAGCTGGCCACTGGCCAGAGAATGGCCGGTGGCGAAGCTCTCTATGGCAACCAGATGATAGCAAGGAGGCAATCGAGGTAACGGTGAGTAGGGAAAGGGAAGGAGAAGAGAGGGGAAGGGAAGGGGAGGAAGTGGTCGTCGGGGGATGTGAAGGAACTAGCCAGCAGCAAGCTTCCAGCATTGCTCCAAGAAGAACAGGGGCAGCAATCAGCTAGGTTGGTGTGTGGAAGAAGAATATGGAGGAGGGGAAAATGGATAAGGGGCAAGGGAAGGATGTGGGGAGGCTGAGCGATGGCGGCCGGTGGTTGTGCTGCCGGCGGGGTGGTTGTCGGAGGTGGTGTATCAAGAACGGGGTAGTGTCTGTGGTTTGGGGAAGAAAGTGGTTGGGGTAAGTAAGTTCAGGTTGTTTTTATTTTTCACTTGACTATGGTCAAACCAATTAAGTGTAAAGTGGGTTCTAAAAGTTCCTAAAAGCTATTTAAGGGCTGTAAAAGTGAGTCAAATACGTTATGAATGCAAGTCAAATACATCATGAGCATAAGTCAAAATTAAAATGATAATAAAATAAACTTGACATCTATCGAATGACATGCTCTAAAAATTACCAGCCCAAATATAAATCCTAACCATCACATTCAAATACGATTAACGACCTAAATCAAATTCTACGATCCACTGAACAAAATAAAATAATCATAGCATATTCTCGTATATACTGATAATTCAGTTTGTGGCTGCAAATTTGACTGTATCATCATATTCTCGGATATGCATAAACCTTCATAGCAGTAGTACACATGGTTGGCCTCAGCCCCGCACATGTGTTCTAAAAGTTGAACCGACCCAAACAAATGGTCGAACCGACTGTTTAGTGAATGTAAATCCTTAATTTGAGTCACCGGTTTTACAACGTGGAGTCGCACTCAAGCAGCCCAATTGCCATCATGGTTGGCCGCAGCTGCACATACCACATGGGTGATCGCGCTCGCTCATGTGCTGCACTCACACATATGTGCGCCTGCTGGAGCCCATGTTGGCATGCCATGCTGGCATGCCATGCGTCATGCCAATTTTTTTAATATTTAAAATTTGTCATTGAACAATTACCAAAAATTTTGGTGTCAAAACTGAATTGCTACCGAAAAAACACAGAAATTCGGTGACATTTTTTAACCACAGAACTATGTCACCGACTTTGGTGACCTTTCATCACTATTTTTTCACATAAATTCAATGACAATTCGATTACAATTTGCCACCAAATTTTGTCACAGAAAATAATCATGACAATTTTGCTACCATTATGCTACCAAATTAATTAACTGTTTAGGCTTTTGTCACCAATAATTTTGGTGGCAAATTTTGATGACATCCTCTTTTGCCACCAAAAATTTTGGTAACAAAAGGGCATTTTTTCACTAGTGTAGCGAGGTATAATGTGAGGCATCCAAAATTATTCTCTCTATATATGTGATATCTAATGGGATAAGATTCAACATTAGTGAGGGTGTGCTTATAGATCTTTAACTTGAGTTACCTTTCAATAGCTAAGGGGGTTAGATCTTGGGTATTAAGTGTACTTATGGATCTTTAACTTAAATAAGGTATTATAAAGGAAGTCTTGAGCCCGTCACTTTTCATTTAGAATTATATAGTTCAAACCCATGACTGCGTTGGATTGTGAGAAAGACTAAAATTCGTAAATGGAGTAAGTCATGGGTCAAGTTAAGGAATTTTGAATATAGAATTTTTAAGGATGGTAGCTTGTGAAATTCTCAAAATTATTCCAATGTCTAATACTTATTAGGGTAAAATCCAATGTATAAATTAGGTTAGGTGGTAATATACACTAGCTAAACAAGTTGACATATAAGAGTTGACTCAAAGAGCATCTACTCTAAATTGCTCTGAATGTACACTAATGAAGCAAATTGATACATAAGAACTGACTCGGAGAGCATTTACTAAGAATTACTCTGCTCTAGCAAAGAATAACATCCCCCACTCTTAAGCTATTGTCAGTGCCCACTTTGTAGCTTGGAATAAATCAAATGCCCAAGTCCTTTCTAATCCTCTTTATATTTAATATAATTGAATATTCAAAGATCTATTGGCTGCATAAAGAGCTGCATCCCCACTCTCTTGAAGGGCATTATTGTCCCCTTATCAGTTTTTTTGTCGGGGGAAAGTACAAAGTGCTCTTTTTCCGGTATTCTCACACACAAAAAACACACATACAAGCATAATATCATATTAATAAACTACATTAAAATAATTTTCTCAAAAAATAGTTACTTTATCCTATCGAAAATATAATATTTTTGTGATCCCTAGTTCTCATCTTCGAGATTTGCACTGATATTAATTGGGACTGCTGTTCCACACTTAATTCAATAGTTAAAGTAAAGGAAAAAAAGAAGGCTCAATAATCTAAATGAAGTCTCACAAAATGTGGACATTGGTGGTTCTTTACCATTTGTTTTTTATTTAAATAGTAATGTTTGGCTTTTGCCTATCATGCCGGTTCTTTTAAGAGACACAACCCTTTCATTATTCAAAGAATCATGTTATCCATTTATTACCCTTTTTGGACTTAAGTAAATGAAAGTGGACTTAAAATGAATGTTGAATCGAAAGGGAAGAGGCGCTTTGGATCATTTTTAAGGGAGGAGACTACTTAAATGGATTCATATACAGTCCAAAATGGGACTACGAGTGAAGGAGGATTTTGGCCACTGACATAATAACATCATTTCAATCGTCAACTTCAAATAAATGCTTATTTAGTAGTAAACTAATAAAGCTTTGACAGCCATTTAAGAAAATCCGATTTTGTTGAAACCGAACTGAATCAACAGAATCATTTTTGAATTCCCATCTAAAATCGATTGATTTTGATTTAGTTTAATTCAGTTTTGGGCAGTATTGGGCTTTAGTTTGGTTTTAATTTTTGATAATAATTCAAAAATTCGGCTCGTTCGGCACCCCCAATTTATTGCATTTTCATTATCTTCACCTTGGGTGGATGCTGCACCCAAAGCAGCTCCCCTTTTTCTAAGTATTTTATTCTTTTTAACTCGATCATTAAGCGTTGCCATGACGTAGACTCATTACTAAAATTCCACTCACCTGCTCTAATCAAATATACTAGCTTTCTTTCTCCTCCAAAAACTACTACCAGCGAAGTGTATGCATATGCTTTGGAAAAAAATTATTATACACATACATGCTTTGAAAAGAAAGGATATATATATATATATATATATATATATATATATATATATATATATATAGCCTTCGAAAAAAAGTGAATATGTCTACAGCAGATTGATATTCTCAAATTAGCAAAAATTATACGAGTTTTATAGAGGAGAAACGATTTTCTGTAGCACTTGGAATAAAACCCACACTTTCCACCCGATAGTTTTAGTTTTGGTTTGGTTGCGACCCAAATCGAGTTGCATACTTAGCCCTTTTTCTTCTATATGTATGTATGGCATGTATGTGCGAATCACGACCTTAGTCTTTCCGGTGCTTGGCGCCACCATGCTTGACATGATGTCGTCTCGACTCTTGTTTTCAGTTTTCTTTTGAGTCGAGTCTAGTTAGGTTTAGAACCGTGTCCCTCGTTAGTCTAGTTTTTGATTTGTCTTTTGCCTTTTCAGACAATCCAAGCCCCTGTTGGACCCGCTGCATGGTTTTCAAGGTCGCTCGGGTCACCTTAGGGTGGAAACCGCTAAGTGCACGCAAGCTACACTAAACACAAGGGCACCTTCCGCCAGTAGATTTTAGAGGTAGGATTTTGGGTGAGGGCGCAAAGGTGCTGACACAATGCCCTTACACCCAAAGTCGAATTTCCCTCCCTTTGTGCCCATGCTAGTGCCCTTGCGCCCAACAGTTTGACCCAGCCTTGCGTACGGTTGGGTTCAGCAGATTGCACGCCTAGTTTTCTCGGCTTTATGTGATCCAGCTTGCAGAGGCAAACAATAAGGTTTGGGAGAGCGCCCTTGCATTGGAGGTTTTTCCCAATTCTATCGAAGCCCCTTCTCCTTCATTTTCTACCCCTTTCCTCCCTTTCTCGCCACCCCTTCCTATGCTCCTTAGCCTATTCCCTTCTTCTCCAGCCCTTCCTCACCTCCTCTAGCCTCTCCAAGCTTGGCCAAGACACCTAAAGTAGTAGGTCTTGTGGTTGGATGCCCTAAGATACCTACTCTAGGAACCGGTTGAGGTAAAGGTCTCATTTTTTACCTTGTTTGTGTGTTTGTGGTTGATATTCGTAGTGATGCGTGCTTGTATATAGTTTTCACGTAATTTCCCCATGTAGATTTGTATGTAAGTGGTTAGTAGGATTTAGAATCATCGCATTTTCATCTCTATAATAATAGTTATGCTTTTTGAATGATCTTTTGTCATTGAGAAGTACTGTTTTAGTGTAAAATGCATATCTCACGCTATAGATGACATTTTTACATGATCTTCGTCTTGTTATATCTTTAAGAAGAAGATCTACAATTTTTATGGGCATTTTTGTCTGCACTAACTTCTATGAGCATGTATGGGAGCTAATATTGGCAAAAAAGTGGTGGCTTTATTGAGTCCAGTGCCTACCTGCCACATCCCCCAAATTTTCCACCCTATTTAGGGCATCTTTGAATCCAATCTTTTGTGTGTTTTAAGGTTAGGATTGGTAGAAAGTTAATATTAAATCACCAAAATAAAATCATTTTATTGAGGGCTCTAACAAAACTCCTAAGTGCATTGTGTGTATGTTATGCTGTTGATGTACTATGCCATGCTTTGAGATTGTGCTTCTACATGAGCTAATTAAAAGTGGTTACTAAAATCTATCACAATTATGGTTTAACTTGCCAATTTTCTCTTGGAAACATGTAATTTTTTTAAGTAAAAATCATTTAGGCGGTTACTTAATCAAGTTATGTGGGGTGAAACGCTAGTTGTCTGGCTCCAGTTACAAAATTGCTCAACCTAGTCAAATGGCAAAGAAAGTGCATGAAACTTCACCCACACCTTAAGTTGTGTCCAAATAACATCATACTATAATTTGAGAGCCATTGGCTCAGTAGAACTCGCATTATGATTATCCCAAGCCCATTAGGTCTATCTAGCTTCAAAAATGACCTAGCCAATGACTTCCCTTCTCGAGTCCATGCGCCCAAATTCTTAGTGTTTGGACTAGAAATTTTATGAGATTCAAGCCTATGGTGATGGCTACCTACACCCATTGACCCAAGCTTATTTAGAGTTTCTATGACTGTGAACAATAGTAAAATTAGTACGTGACCCAAAAATTGTTCCTAGCACCTAAGCCCGATCCTAGTGGGCTTAGTTTTCCATGTTGGCCCATGAACAAGCACTTGGTAAAATTTCCACCAAACCCTTAGAGTTCTGGAGCCCACTGACCCAAATTCTAGTCCATTTGAATATTATTTAGCTCTGTTCGAACAATCATTCGATTAAGCCTATTAGATAAAACTAAGTAGTGGACCTTTCTAGTTGAGTATACATGTAACCCCAAACCTTAATGAAGTTACCTAATGAGGTTTCAAACTCCATTGAGAAATAATTAAGTTAAGTGTCTTATGTGTTGTTCATGTATAAAATAAGAAATGAGTCTAAATGGACCTGGTCTTCAAGCTCCAAGCAATCTACCGGTGAGCTCGAACCACGTGACCTATAAACAAACCCACCTCAACATCTAACACAATCTATATGATGCATGCATGTGAATATATAATCAAATGAGATAAGATTAATTTAAATCAATTTTTATATATATTTTTAAATTACAATAGAGGAATAAAAATATAATATAAATGAATGAAAAAGAACACTAACAAAACAATATTACAAGAGTCACCAAAATGGATGATTTAACTAAACTATAAGTATACAAGATCAAGGTTCCAGATCTGGTCAATAGTTATAGACTTTCATCTCATGGAATAACAACATACTCAAAAGAATAATGGCTCACTATAGATTTGACGGCGAAAATATGGAGTTTAAAGTATAGTTGATGTACGGGTACCTCAACGTACAACCAACTTTGATTGGAAATTCCGGTGAACTTTGGTAAATGGCAATGTTGGAAAAACTCAATAGAAGGTTGAAAGATGTTATTAATATGATTTAGAATTTAGGGTAGAAGATGTGTTTATAAATATAAAGTTTTGTTAAAAATGAAAAGACAAGGAAATAAAATAAAAATGAATCTTGTTATGAGGAATTGAAGAGGTGTACATAAATGCATGTGTAATTAATAGACATGACCCATCATGTGGTACAGTCTATTAATGTGATATGATTCATTACAACTTTATGACTTTAATTAAATTGTACTTACACAAATTTCATGACTTTTGTAATGGTACAACACTAAAGAAATCTTTAAATCAGTATTGTAAGACCCAGAAAAAAATAATTAGGTTATTTTATTTAGGGTTTTATAAATCTTAAAACGAACCATAAATAATATTTAATTAAATAAATTTTTAAGAATTAATATCATTTATAAACCATTTGTATTTACTTAATAGTAAGTTTTTGACTTTTCATTATCACACAAATGATATAGTAATGAATGATTACGTTCTTTAATATAAAATTTAATGTAATGACTTCTTAAATTCCACACATATTAATAAAATTTAATATAATGACTTCTTAAATTCCACACATATTATTCTATATAAAGGAGAGTTCTATTGTTACATAAAATATCCTTTGGATAGCTTGTGAGCACATTTGGCTTTAGAGAAATTACATTCATATTAGGATCATGTGTTGTAGTTGCAGATGCTTCATCACAATTCCAAGTCTGTATAATTATTTAAAATGTTGTATTTTCCCTTGTGGACAACCTGGTCAGCCATCAGATTGTGTTT
>JAURVB010000962.1:0-64475 GCA_033002965.1 Piper betle
TCATAATTTTCACGTCAATGTGTGCTTCTCTGTATGATCCTACTAGCAGTGAGTTGTGATGTGAGCCTGTTACCGTCGGTTAGATTCCGGTACACGTGTATGGTTACGTATGATGTGGGCATGTTACCGTTGATTAAATTCCGGTACATGTATATGTTTATGACACGTTGTATGCTCCGTTGAGTTGTCCGAGCTGCACGTGGTGTCATTGTATGTTCTGACACAATATGTATGATTATGTATGTATGTATGATCTTAGTTGGCTGTTGAGTGGTTCCGGCCTATGCTTTTAAAATCTATTTCACGATAATAGTTAAATTAATAGCTTTACGAATTTTTAACATCGCATTTTAGTCTACTATTAGACCCAAAAATTAGGCTGTTCCTTTGTATCTCTACAAAAATAATAAAAAACAGAGAAATTAGAGCATTAGAGTGATTCAAGCCGGCCTACTGAATACTTTGGATCATAGCTTGTAAGATAAAACATATGTTTCATGCTCCCTGTATTCATATTTTACCTCGATCTTTCAGAAATTAATGTATGGGCTACCTTTATTAAATAAGTTCTTTTTTTCACTCGATTTTATCCGATTGTGAATGTTTTGGATTTCGAAGGTTGCAGTTAAGGTCATTATTTAGAATCTAATTTTGTGTATTGTGATTTAATGGTGTTTTGTTCTTATTTATTCTTCGAAAATCTTAGCACTTGGTTAGACCCGGTTCAGCCTAAGATATACACTATTGAGATTGGTTTGCCGCCAAAATGGTTATGTAGTGAGTATTGAGCAAGAGGCCAGAGTTCAGGAAAGATCTGAAGAACAAGAACTGATCAGCAATTTTTTTTCAATCTTGGTTTGGTTATTGGAGTGCTCAAGGCAGTTGCTTATATATCTACACACTACGTCTACATCACTTTTCCTGATCAAGTGTTCATTAACACCTTTTTAGAAACATTTTATTATCACACTATCTGACCCAATAATCCCAATAAAAACGGTTCAGAACTTTTGTCTGGTCAAGTTTGATTCATGCATTTGATCAAATCCAGCCAACAAACCAAACCAATAAATTGTGGTTATATCCCAAACATACAACAAATAAACAAAAATGTAAAAATTTCTTAATATTTCCACTTGACAGATAGAAATTGAATCACCCTAAACTCTAAACACCTTTAAAAATGTTATTATGAATAAATAACTTGAACTCGAAACCAAATTAGAATTTAAACCCATAAAACAATTAATTAATTACCAACTTATCCTACTCAGTTTGGATTCTGGTTTAACTATATTCGAACAATATCAATAAATTGAAGGACTAAAACGTTAACAAAGGCATAAAAGAGGAGACTGATTCTCAAATCCAAACCCATTTAGAAGTATCCATCTTCTTAGCCTTCACCATTAAAAAGAAATCATAATCTGCCAAACTCGGTCATGTATTTTGAACCGATTTAAATTAAATTGACTTAACGTCCCACTAAACATTTTTTTATATATTTTATTTAAATAATTTGAAGACTAATACATATCTAAATCGTAATAGGTTGAATATTAAGCATTCTTGTTTTAGTTAACTTAATAATTCACAAATGAAATTACCAACCTTTTTTTAAGTTAACTTGTCTGTTCCTCCAAATTACGTCCCTTCGTCTTGATACATCTGATTCAAAGCTTCGCTGTATAAAAGAATACCCTGTTATCTTGAATGGGCAACAGTTCATATCCAATTGTTGTTCACCGAGGAGATAGATAATATATGAACCCAATGCATCGTATGAAGAAAACAGAGAAAACAGAGCATTAGAGTGATTCGAGCTGGCCCAATGCGTACTATGGATCATAGCTGGTAAGATAAAATGGACTGGTCACTGCTTGCATCTGCACAAGAGTAGTCGAAGTACTTGGCAGCGTAGGATGATGATGCCGATACGGTCTGTTCAGATTGAAGCCGGAACCATTGTCATGAGCATTTGAAGTTTGGGTTTTTTCTTTTTATCTTTCTTGAAAAATCCCATCATCCTGCTTTCAGTTGGAGAAAGGAGAGTGGCATGTGAGGCAAGAAGCAAGGTAAGCAAGATGCAGATGAAGCAGAAACAAGGTAAGCAGCTTGAACTTGAATTACTTGAAAAACAGACAAGTAATCCATGTCTTAATTTATATGATGACATAAATAACGATAGAGAGAGAAGTGAAAGAATCAGCTGGTGATCAGTTAATCAAAATTAAATGTTAGCCAGACACATTAAGATAGAAGGTAAATAATCTTAAAGGAGTAAGATAGAAGATAAATAATCTTAGAGATAGAAGCAAGTCAGAAAATATCCTGAATTTCACTAATGGAGAGATTGATGTTTCCATTAGTTTATAACAGTTATCCGACTGAAATGGGCACACCATGATTTCTTCACTAAACATAAAATACTGCTCATGGTCAACTTATAGAGATCATAGCACAGATAATCACACCCCTCCCAAACGGTAGCCATCTTCCAATTCAGAATACGTGATAGCTTACTCAGAGATATGGTAAATAGTAACAGCCGATTGATCGTAAAACAAAGACTAAAAAAACCATTTTACCTCTAGTAGCACCTTGTCACCCAGACCTGTTAATAACTCCCCGAAAAACTAGTTATCTGAAAGATCATTCAATATACTATGTCCAATGTTATAAGAACAACATTTCTCCTAAAAGTTTAAGGATTCAGGGGCGAGTATTATTATCAGATATGCCTTCAAAAGCAAAGGCCTGCTTTGTGGGAGACAATTTAGAATGCATGTACAGTGTCAAATTCTGATATATCCTGCTAAAGGCTGGATTCTAGCATAATCGAATACAAGATCGACATAACAGATCACTGATATAGTGTCCTAATTAATTAAACCTCAGTCACCAGAAAGCAGTGTATAATGCCTATCATCTACTAAACTTAAGTTCAGTTATACATGTCATGTGAAAAGATTTACAAAATAAACCCACAAAAGAAGACACATCGCAAGTAAGTATAATTAGTTCACAAAATTTATGCTTTAAGCAAGAAACAGAAATTGAAGTGCAAAACTTACAAAAGTTCTGCTTTTTCCCATTTATTAACCTCAAAGTGGAGATATTTACACCCCGGATTGGAAACAAGTTAATTTAGTTCTTTAAAGAATTTCATTATAAGAAGATGTTCAAGAAAAAATAAACCCGGAGCTTGCCCAAGGCCCTCCCAAATGAAGTCTATAACAAAACCTAATTGAATATATGGCAAAAATAAAAGCTGTAGAGTATTAATAGCTTAGAAATTAAGACCAGAAGAAGCATATTAGGTACTCATTCATTGAAAAAAAGCATATATCTCATCTACTGAACTTGAGTTCAGTTACATATATCATGTGAAAAGGGCAAGATTTACACAAATGAACCCACAGAAGACGACATCACAATCTTCCTACTTCAACCGACGAGTAGCCATATTGATCAAGACAACTGCGCAGACCACTGCAAAAAGATCTTCTGAAAGAGAGCAGAAATATTGCATGCAAGTAGTTCAATTCTGTTCGGATGCTGACAACAACCTTCAAGAAAGATATTGTTACAGAAGTGCTTGTTCATGCTAGAAATTGATGTGGCATCAACAACTATAAATACTATTTCTAACTCCATCATATCTTATGAAAGAGAACATCACTAAATACTAATAACAGAGAAAGTTTACTTATTTTAGGACTCCATACCAGGACACTTGAAGGATGAACACTACTATTTTATTTAGAACTGGAGATAGAATCAAATCAGGATATTATTGAAATAAAGAGCAAGTGGATGTTGATAGGGTTAAAAAAGCATTTCTAAAATATTTTTAAACCACTAGATATATGTGCAAGTAGAAAGAGAATTAATTAGTTCTCTAAACAATTTCCATGCGATGTTCAAGAGAAGATATATATTAATCGAAATAAACCCACAACTTAGCTTAGAAAGCTATTGTATTTTAAAGTTGGATTCATATTAACTAAGAAACACAATATTCAAATGTAAAATTTCTTCACCAAAGTAATAAAAAATCGGATCTATATTAACTAAGAAATGTAATATTCAAATTTAAAATTTCCTTTTGTTTGGGATAAACTATATTTACAAAATGCATTACTCACCGGCTTTTAAAAGGTATATGTGCGGGAAAGAAGACACCTTTCACGAACTTGTCTTCTTTGCTTGAAATAGGGGACGGAGATAGGCCTCGAAGGCGTCATCTTCCCACGCCAACCCCTCCCACCACTCCTCTGTTCCCACAATTTCACCACTGATCGTCGGCGTCGACTTGTTTTCATTCATCAGGCCTCGTGGCAGCTTCTCCAACGTAGGACAATCATCCAGTGTAAACTCGGAGAGGGAAGGGAAGGAGACGTTGTCATTGCATATATGCTTCATCCGCAGCAATGATTCGGAGACGTAAACGTTGGAGATTGGGAAAGGAAGCAGAGTAGCGTTTGGACGTCAGAGAGCAAGCACATGCCCATCATCATCATCGTCACTTGTAGTAATCAGTCCCTCTTTAAAACCCCGAAGATGAGCAATGTCGAGTTCCCTGAGCTGTAGGAGGTGTTGCAGCCCAACTATCTCTGTATTTTTATTTTCAAGGCATCTGTAATTACAAAGCCACTGGATTTCCAAAATACAAAGGCTCTGGAGGGCCCTCTTCTCAAAATGAACCTTTTCCAAAAAATAACACTCTCTGATTTCGAGCACTTCGAGTTGAGGAAGGAAATCAGTTGTCGCAGGAATCACGAGTTTGTCGATGTCACATCTTATTATGCGCAGCTCACGTAGTTGGCACATGGCCCCGATTGCAAGTATCACCTCATCTCCATCGTCAATCGGCCACCCATCCATTGTGAGAACCTTCAAAGACGTCAATCTCTTAAGACCTTCTATCAAGAACGTGCCGTTCTCTAGGCGTGGTGTTGCCTCCCAGATTATTATGCATAATTCTTCTAGTTTTTTCAAATTATAGAGGAAGCCATTGGACAACTCGGTCAGACTTTTAACTTCTAGACGTAGCCTTCTCAACTCGGTACAATCGTTAAAAATGTTCCCTTTGTAGATTGCCCTAAATGTCGGAAATATCAACCATCTCCAGCTTTTTCAATTTTCCAACTTCAGAAGTTGGAAAATTCTCAATATTATCCCAATTTCTTATTTGGAGCTTTCTAAGCTCACAAAGGCCTCCTATGGTTGGTGGGAGCGTGCATAGATTACGGTTATTAATCAAGATCAACACCAATAACTTGGTCAAATTTCCAATGTCATGGGGCAACGCTTCAATACTTGAGTATTTTATTTCAAGATGTCTCAACCCTACAAATTGTCCAAACGTTGGAATTGGTGAATATCTAAACCAAACATATTTCATGATAAGGACCTTTAAATCGTATTTGTCATTCATGGAATTCATAATCCCAACCATGTCTGATGGGTTCATTCTACAATTTATATGCAATGTGGACAAGTTTGGACAATCCAATTCTTGGGGTAGATCATCATTGTGGCCCTCAACATAAATCCATCGTGCCGTATTCCACCTTCTGGCTATTTCTTCTCCACTTAACCTCAAACTAGACAGTGTGCACAAAATAATTTGACTCTGAGCCAATCCATAATCCCATGTCTCGTATGACATCGTGCATTTTTACACTCACCACTTTATATTCATATTTATGTTTATGGAACTCAAGCAAGGATTTAGCCACTAAAGTATCAATGATGCCATGCCCTCTATTCCATGTTTCTTCATAAGTACCATAGCCTATGTCCAACAATCCTTCTCCAATCCAGTATCCAACCAATGTGTCTTTCTCAATTTCTTCATCCTCAGGGTACATGCAACAAAATAAGAAGCATTCTCTTTCAACGTGGTCTTCTAGATTGTCATAGCTGAACTTCAAGCGTTCAAACAAAATTTTCTCCACCCCCGAAATCAGAGATGGGCAACTTCTAAGACGCTTTAATGCATCTTCCCATGCTTCAGGGCTGGTTTTACACACCATAGCCTTGCCAATAACAGTGAGTGCCAGTGGCAACCCTGCACATTCTTTGGCCACTTTTTTGGCCAAGCCCATTATTTGGTCGTGAGAGTTAAGAGTCCTATCCCCAACACTTTGCTTAAATAAGGCCCATGACTCTTCGGGACCTAATCTTTCAATCTTCATCTTTTGATCAGGATGCATTTGCAAACATACATCTTCCGATCGAGTAGTAAAAATCATCTTGAACTTGGACGTATTTAGTTCAAACCCACCTGCAACTCCAAGCTCTTCAAGATCTAAAGACTCCCAAATATCATCAAGGAGCAAGGCTACTTTGTTCTTGCTATTGAAGAGTGTCTCGTTTATGTCCATTCCACGTGCTTCGGGATCTTGATCTTTATTGAACTTCAAATTCAACTCCTCCATTATGGATCTTTGTATAGCACCCACATTGACCGGTCTTGAAACAACTATCCATATAACTTTGAAGTTAGAAAGTTTCAAGAACTCATAGCACACCTTCTTCATGAGCGTGGTTTTCCCCACGCCCCCCATGCCATAGATCCCAACCATTCCAACTTCACTTTTAGTAAGACAATCACGTACCTCGTTAAAAGCCTTTTCTTGCCCAATTGTGACTCTGGAAGAAATCCGACTTTGCTCTCTCTTCTTCCACGGCTTGTGCTCAAGTGAAGTTGGATTAGTAGTGGCCATGGTATGTCCGGATCCAGAATGATCCGCTTGAATCTGAGTAAAATCCGAGGCCAGACTAGATACCATCATATCATTCACATCTAGTTTTGGAGCAGAGGAAGATGGACTGGACACTGCTTGCATCTGCACAGGAGCAGTCGAAGTACTTGGCAGCGTAGGACTGATGATGCTGATGCGGTCTGTTCAGTATACTTTCCATCAGGTTCAAGCCGGAACCATTGTCATGAGCATTTGAAGGTTCGGTTTTTTCTTGTTTATCTTTCTTGAATAATCCCTTCATCCTGCTTTCAGTTGGAGAAAGGAGAGTGGCATGTGAGGCAAGAAGCAAGGTAAGCAAGATGCAGATGAAGCAGAAACAAGGTAAGCTAATATTAGCTAATCTCTTGAATTATATGATGATATAAAAAACAAGAGAGAGAGAAGTGAAAGAATCAGTAGGTGGTAAGTTAATCAAACCCGAATATTAGCTGAAGACAAATCCCATTTGCATACTACTAAGGAGAAAGCTTGAAGATTACAAACTAAACCATTAGATTAGGTAAAGAAGAAAGTCAGAAAATAGCAGACATGATATTGGGAGACAAATGAACTGTAGCAAAGATCAAGGCAAGCAAATGATCTGCAAAAGAACAGTCTGGATTGTCTGCTAGTATGAATAAGCTCATGAATCAAAATTCAAACTAGGATAAATCACTAATATTTGGTATACTCAACATTTGAGAATCACTAACAAATCATGTGATCAAGGAAAAAAAGGGGAAAAATTAACTGAACCTGATTCGACAAAACAAAGCAAGGCAGAGATAGAGAAGGCAGCTGAGTACTACTAGCTCTAGCGGTATAGCAGCCGATCAAGATGTTGGATCTGCACCAGAATTGGAAGTATTTTGATTTGTTGATTTATTGGAGACAGAATTGGATCTTGTGCACCAGAATGCACCAGAGAAAAAGACGGTGTTTTAGTCCCCACTAAACATCCCAGAACAACCCAAGGGAAAACTGATGTAGATGAAGAGGAGATCCAGATTGGGTGGGAACCGAGAAGATGAAGATGCATACGTGGGTGACTATAAAATCACCATTTTTGTCGTATGTTCAGAAATGTCTTGGTTGAAAACCCAAAATGTTTAGTTTATGTCAAGTTGCACATACAACGTCCCAACTGCGCGGCTGGTTGGATGGCAGGAACGATTCAAATGCGCGTTTACTTCAAACAAAGTTGTGTTTTTTTTTCAGAAGTGTGACAACAGCAGAAAAAGAAGGGGCTTTTGTGAGTGGAAAAGAAAGTAGGCACCTGTTCACATTTTCATATTGTTTTAGTCCCCACTAAGCAGGTAAAGTCAATAATTCATGTCTTCCCCCCAAGCATAGGGACCTGCTACCAGTCTCCACCGAAAGTGGAAAACCGCATCATGGAAAGGTCGCTGCACACTGTTTGTCATCAAATAGTTTCAAGCTTTTGGAGTGTTGCAGACGTTGAATACTATCAACACGTTCACAAAGGCCTCGTACGGTTGGTGGGAGCGTGGTTAGATCATTGTTACCCGATACTATCAACATCATCCTCCCTTTTTTTACGTCTCTTAAATGATCCAAACATCCTGCTCAGACAGAATTTCATCCTAGAAATGAACAAGAAAACGAAATGTAATTCTCAACCAAAATGTAAGATGGCACTTTGAATTACTTGAATTAAAGACAGATTGATCTAAGATGAAATGAAGCCGTACATTCTTCTTTTATCTAACTAATACTCCAGCACTAACAATAGCTCCGGAGTTTAGCATTCAAAGCACTAACCATAACAACATCTTGTTCATTTTTACAGTCCTTTTTGCAGCATTTACCATGATCAATGCTTGTTTCATTCTAATTAGTTGGTTTCAATGCGGTTGATAAGCTAGCGAGATAACGGGCATTTATTAATGCAACTAAGAGACTGTTGAGTACTGTGGAACAAGCTCAATCACTCTGCATTAGTCTTCTTGCATGTATTAAACAGTTGGTAATCTAATAACCAAAACTAAGTATTAGCTGAACTCAAATTCCTTAATTGGTATACCACTAGAGAGAAGATTAGTGATCTTGAGAAGGCCAGACTTTGAAATGAAGTTGGAAGATGAAGCGGAGTATAGGTTGTGAGAAATTTATTGATGGACAAACCCAGGATTGTGTACACATAATTTTCATGTTCCTTTTTTTCAGCAAATTTTTTTTCAGAAAAACCCAGGCATTTTATTTTATACACATTTCATAGATTTGCATTTCCTTGCAGGCAAAATGCAACTTGGTAGACGGTTTTTGTCACAGCAGAGTAAAACAAAGGGAGAAAGATCCGCTAAAATGAAAATATCAACAAACCAAGAAATAAACATGTCAATCCCAACAAACATCAATCAATCAGTCATTCAATCAAGCATTTTTTGTTTTGTAAATCACAAATGCAAGCGCCAAGCCAATACTATTCCAAACAAATAAATGGTTCAGAACTTTTATCTGAAAGATCATTCAATATTTATGTAACAATTACACTAATGTATACCATATTCAATCTTATCAGAACATCACTTCTCCAAAAATTATGTAATTGCTGATCTTTTGAACATTCTTCGGGAACTAATGGCCACAAATGTCTCAGAAGCAAAGAACACACAAAAGGGATCGCCTGTAAGTAATGTAGCATTTATCTCATCTGCTGAACTTTGGTTCAGTTACATATATCACGTGCAAAGGGATCAAATACATTAACCACTTCAAAAAGATCTTCTGAAGGAGAACAGGGACATTGCGAGCAGCATCTTCATTTCTGTTTGTTTGTTGAAAATGACCTTCAAGAATGAGAATGTTATATAAGTGATTGTTCATGCAAGAAATTGATGGCAACAACAACTCTCTAAACACTATTTCAAACACCATCCTAGCTTTTGAAAGAGAACATCTCCTCTCTTGTTTCCTAAATACTAATAACAGAGAATGGCAATAACAGAGATAGGCAGTTTACTTATTTCAGAACTCCACACCTGGACACCTGAATGATGAACACTACTGTTTCATTTAAAACTGGAGATGGAATCAAATCAAGATATATTTGAAATAAGGAGCAAGTGGATGCTGATAAATAAAAAACCTTTTTCAAATATTTTTAAATCACTTGCATATATGTGCAAGTAGAAAGACAGAGGAGAAAACTTTTTTGTGAGCATTTCTGCATCTAAAAGGGGATCACATATCTATTTGTTTGTTAGCTTGCGCTTCTAGCTTCTCACTCACAAGGTTTTACAAATACAAAGCACAAAAATTGTTATAAAGCCAACATATATCACACAAACCACCAAAAAATATTTTGTTAAAAGAAAAGATGTGAGGCATCAGAAACACCAAATGTAATGTTGTCTTGCTGTAAAATGAAACCTACCATTGCAAAAATATAAGCTCACAAGTATTAGCTATTCATTACAAAAAAAACCCCAAAGGCAAAAACAGAAGGGAGAAGCGCATCACTCACCTGCTTTAGTATACAATATTTATAAAAGCCTACATATCAGAAATGTTTTAACTCATAAATTCACAAATTAAAGAAGTTGCAACCTTGATCTGCATCCTGTTATAGGCGTAAGTTATGTGTACAAGGCCATCACTGGCCTCAAGAACAGCAGGGTAAGAGAACTCCAAATTTGATTTTTCTTCCAGAGTCATCACTTCACGCCATGAAGCCCCATCGTCCATTGATACAGCCACCTTGAGTACCTCCCTAGAAACAGTGTTATAAGCAAGAACAAGGGCTCCATTCTTTAGTTTGATGCCGTCGATGCCTAGCAGAATCCAACACTTCAAATACATCTCAAAGGGAAAACTGAAGGCGAAAATATTCTCCATTTTGAAAGCTTCGCCACCTGAATTTGGATTTGGAAGTTCTGTAAGCTTTGCCAAGTTCCATGTCAATCCACCATCAAAGGATTCAGACATGCATATTCGGTCAATGCCAGGGAATGATCGCAAAAGGACGCGCAGAGTTCCACTTTTAGTCCGGTAGGGAACTGGCTGAATTACACTGAGAGATTCACCCTGAATGTATATTGGTCCATGTTTCTTCCAAGTAAGGCCTGAATCCGTTGTAACCTACAGTATAACCTGTGTAGACTTTTAAAGCATTCCTAATGGGCCTCAAATAAAGATGCAAATGTTGATCTTAAGATCACCTCCATCCATGCACCCCAAGAATTCCAGCTCTCAACAGAAGACCCACAAAGCAAGTTGCCATTTTGTAACAACCATGGCTGAAAAACATAATTGAATCAAAAGCTTAACTACAAGCATCTACATTAGCTGACAAGAGACTTCTCCCTCCTTTCCTTGTACAGTGATTCCATTGTACCTTATTGTTAATAGGACCCAGTATGCCTGGTGGAAGCTGTTCTCTGTTAGACCAAGTAATGCCCCCATCAGATGACCGTTTCATACAGCCAATCCATCTGCAAATATTGTTCTGCAGAATTAAAATCGTACTCTAAATAATCATGAAGTGAAATTTCAAATGGATTGCCGGATATGACATTTTTTGTTTGCAACTAGAAGCAGATAGACCTCATTCACTTATTTATATGTCACATACAATATGTTAAAGGAGAAAAAGGAAAAAGAGTCAGAGAAATTGCAAAGAAGTGTTAGAGAAAATAGTGTTCAGAGCTTTATGTGAGAGAGCTTGACTTGAATTTATAATTATTGTTGGAGGATGGTGCACTTATGAAAAAAATTGCATATATGTGATCTGTAGGATGTGCAAAGATTAAATTTAAATGAGATAGACATTGGAAGACTCACTTTTGAACTTCTTGGCCAATTTTGTAGAAGAGCAGTAACTCGCCAGATGGAAGCTTGAACAAAACAGGGTTCCACATGGGGAGATTTGGTTCTTCATCCACTGCCTCTGGAAAACTCCAGCATCCATTCTGTGCCAACATGAGGATTAGATGAGTAAAATTAGGCAAAGTTATTTTCTCACGAGTTAATAATCATTTTTGTATTCAACAACAAAATTGACAGGAAGAATTCTTAACATGCATTATCTTCCCTCTTGTTCAAAATTCCCTATAAAATGAATTTGAAAGATAAGTTCTTCCAAAAGATGTGGAGATTTTAACAAACAGATGCAACCAAATTGTTCAAAATCACATTCTACTGGCACAAAGAGAACAACCACTTCCATCACACAGCTTAAAAACTTTTGGCCGTAATCATAAGTTATTGAGGGTGAGATAACAGTGATCGGAAGTAATGTAGCAATATGATCATTTAGTCAATAGTTGACAAAAACACAGTTAAAGCATATCAAGTAGTGATTCCACAATAACTACTATTTCACACTAAGAAATCAAAGATCACAATCTAGCTGCTAAGAGTTCACATGTGATTTCACATATAGAAGGAACAACAAAATTCCCACAAGGAATAGGCATGGTGACCCTAAAATGCTCAGCAAACCAAGGATTAAAGGCAACAGATACATCCCTCACACCTTGTATCTTTGCAACCAGATCTTGACATCAGGTGCTCCCTCTGAGCTGCCACCAAAGTAGGCTACCAGAAAATGGCCTTTCTCAATCTAGAAATAAATTCAAAATAATCTCCAACCGATTAAGCATATGTATTAGCCACATTCTCATGAACCAAATAACCCTAGATTACCTCAACTATAGTGGAAGCGTGGCAGCTATTAAAGGGGGCACTATTTGCAGGAAAAGTGAACTCTTCCATCACAATCCTGGATTTGTGACGATGATGATGATGGCCCTTCCTCAAATTAAAACCCGATTGCTGCTCCTCTCCACTCTCTCTACTCACATACAGAACAATATTCCTTCAAATACAGTATAGATACCGAGTAATTTTTCATTATAGTCTAGTAAAAATGACTGGTAAAAAGTTATGAAAAAGGAGACTTACACTAGTAACAAATGGCGCAGGTGGTGACAAGGGGTGAAACTGGACGAACTGAAAACATATAAGAAAAAGTTGAGGATTGCAAATAATGCAGGAAGTTCACCCCACGCAATCTTCATCTCTAGAAAGTGCGTTGACTAGCACAAACACAAGGATCAACTCAACTTTCCCAGTTAAAAATGTAGCAAGAAACCATAAACAACTTCATTCGTCTCCCTTAACTTGGAAATGCACAGCTAAAACGCAGTTAACTGTTCCAACTACAATGTTACCAGAAGAGGCATGGAAACAATCAAACTTTGGTTTCAAAAATGAAGTCTTGCAGTGACCCAGATGGAGACATCAACAACTAAAAAGATAAAACTAGTATAACATCATTAAAATGACATAAAGAAAGAGCTTAAGCATAATGTGACGGTGAACAACGTCTACTGAGCAGACGGAAGAGTTATCACAGACAGCAAAGAAGAAAGAAGAGCAAGGACACCTCAACAAACCAACAGTGAAGTTCCAGCTCGGTCAACCAGTAGTTGAAGGTTGGATAAAATAAATATTAAGAGTTAGTGAAGGTACAGTACTTACTGGAGCAGCTTGTATTATATGGAGACTCAGAATTGGCAAATATTTATCTTAGTATTATTACGCTTGCAAAGTAGAAAAACCTTTGTATTGCTATTGCTTTTCTATTCATCTTCTCAAAATTACTTTTACCACAAGAATTGAATGTTGAATCTTTTTTAAAGGGCCGAAGTGATCGACCCAAGTTTATTATTAGGAACATTACTACAACAAACTCTGTTGGTAGACGGCAACACTGTAAGCGATATGTGCAGAAGACTTATTTGGGTAGAGACACAACTCATTTTGAACTTCGGCTGGTTCTATTATTTTTTTGGAATGGGCAATATCCCACATGTACCTACATATTCTAATTTTATTAATAAAAAGATGAACACAATGCTGTCTTTGATTAAAAAAAGATTTACCCGATTAAAATATAATATGAAAAATTAAATTATTATAGTGTATTTTCTTATTCAATTAAAATTTATTTTTATTTCTAATATATTATATAATTATAGTCTATCTTATTATTTAACAAAAAATTATTTATAAAATTAAAATTTATATGTAATATAAATCGCCTATTATTCTTCATAGGCTCGAGCATAGAATGATCAAAAGGCTAAGGATATTACCGTTAACTTGATATCCGCCTCCGGGCCTCCTACTCACCTTTTATATATTTCCGCCCGAATTGGATTTTGTATTTTCGTTTGGATGTTTTGATGTGAGATTTTGACGAATGACCGGTAATTTTCGGCCATAGATATTTATTTTCTGTGTATCAAAGGTAGGTAATTTTATACTATATTTACATTACTTACTATATTTACAATTTTATTTATTCTTGAACTAGATTCAATTAAATCAATTTAATCTTCTAAAGGTTTCTCAGAAAACGCAATTTTTGGAGTATAAACCCATGCCACCAATCTGAGCTTACATGACTTCATTAGGCATCCATATTTCTTTTCTTTTTTATTATAAAAAAAGGATAATATCCAAGAGAATGTAAAACAGAATAAGTTTTTCATACTTTAATGAATCAGGTTGCGGAATACTGACATCTTTTGTGCTTATAGTCTTAAGGATTTCATAGATTAGTTGTATACTGCCCTTACAAGCATTGATATTTCTCGTTTACATTTTTCAAACACTATAACAGGCATTGATGGCTTTCAAAACTCAGAACATTTCAGGAACTGCATGCGAGTGTCCTATGGGTTCTTCGAAATCTTCAACCTACCATTCTGTAAAATTACTTTTCATAAGGATCAGACACACCTGATAACCTCCAGATTGCGGGTATTTTGTACATGGCGCCAACATGGTTGTCAGAGAAACTGAGTCTGCATATCATGGGATGGTGGCTCACGGCAAGCAATGAAACAAACTGAGGGAATTTCAACGGAGTAGTTAAGTCAATCCTATGCACTAGGAACAGACCATAGCTGCAAGGTCTGAAACAACATATCACTAAATAAGCTCAAATTAGAGACCTTCCATTTAAAATGGATTGTGAAGAGAGCAACTAAGACACAATTCCACAACCATCATATTAAGCCTCCAGTTTTTCTGGTAAAACTGAAGTTCAAGATAGAAAGGAAGGAATTGCACCCTCATACAAAAAATAATACAGAATCATTGGCCATACAAATAACATTTTTAACTACCATGAGCATCATCCATATGAAGTCATGAAGTTACTTTTGGTGAGCTTTGAGGTTGTGTAGAGGGTGGTTTCTTTAGAGAGCAGGAAGATTTAAATGCTTCTATATGCGATTGACACTTCTCATAATCCCCTTTGTGTTCCTCCAAACACTTCTTTAGAGCTTCTGTATCACATGGAGATATTTTTTTAATGGTTTCTGTATTTGGCTCCATCATAAACCTCACCTGCAGCAGAAACCTGATAGATTGAGTAGATGCTTAATGAGGATTTTTAGCACAAGTGCAGACATATGTTGAACACGAATCTTAATAATCTCTAGAAGACTCTGCTTAAAAAATTCAATGACCACAGCTAGTTTTATAACCATCGAAAAAATCTTAAATTACTCAGACTTTCGGAAGAAGCTAGTTAACATTGATGAAAAAGGGTTGAACATTGCAGAAATATTACAAAAGTCAATAATGTGGCGAACTTATTGTGAAAGTGCTCATCAGAAACTGGTGTTAAAAAGCCACCAGCTCAGGAATCAATCAATTGCATATAGAATACCAGAAATACTATCAAATGCAAGCATAATCCACAGTCAAAATAGCCAATCTAATCCCAAATATAACAATTACCACTTTTAGTTATTTTTTAATTTTTATTTTTTAAAAAAAACACCAACGACGTAACAGCCAGATCACAAAACACTAAACAAGGACATGAAATGAAGGGTTTAACATCAACCAATCAAAATTCGATTCTTCTAAACGATTTGCTTACTTATAATCAATCAGTTGCATATAGAATACGGAAACAGCAAATCTGATCACAGAGATAGCCATTATTGATGAAAAGTAATAATCTTCCTGGATTCTTGCCAACAATTAGACGGTGAAAATTCATTAACAACAAGAAAAGTAGCAAATTTCAGACCTCTGGAACAAATATCGCCGTCGGGATAATTGGCGCGAGGGTTCCCCAATCTTGTCGGTGATTATTCTTTAGTTTGAATTCGGACAACCATTTGTCCGGATTTTCTACTCTTGACCAGGTCCGACGCTTTTCTCTCCGTGTTTATTTTATCACACGAAGGTGATGATACGTATACCCTGTCTGCTCTTATGTAACTAAGAAAATCAATTAATTAAAATATAAAAATTAAAAAATTAAAAAAATATTAACATGCAGCATTAGTCAATCAAAATATAATAAAAATTTTAAAAATACAATTAAAATATTTCATGCAAAAGGTCATGAGTTCGTATGTGACTAATATTAATTTAACTATTATCATATAAATTTTACGGATATAAACCAAAACTACTCAATGATCAACTAAAATCATATATATATATATATATATATATAGAACCGCTACTCTGCGCCAGAGGCAGAGTAGCTTCTCTGCGCCAGATTAATCTGGGCCGTCCGATTATAAGGACGGCCCAGATTTATTAGTTAAGAAAATCTAACAATTTTAATTTTTTTAAAAATCAATGCAATACTGGATTAATCATAAATGAAAGTTAGGATTATACCTTTGGTCCTCACTTGCACTCATTACATAATTAATGAGCACAGATAACATTGGGAGGTAACTTTCTTGGTCTATATGCAATAGATTTTTAACTCGCACATTTTTTTTCCTAGCATCCTACATCAAATATCTCATGTATTGTTGATTTGGGTTTTATTCTGGTATCAAAGGGTTATAATAAATGAATTATGGAAGATATTGCAGCCATTGCTGACATGAACTGAACAAAACGAAAAATAAATCATGGCGAAATATCCTAAAAACCTTAATAACCTACAAACCAAACAATCCAAAACCAGAATGATGAATAAGCAGCCACAAACACGCACCAAAAAAAAAACAAGACCCCACCATGCAATACCTCAATAGCAGAAATTGGTCAGCCTCAAACTAGCACAGCTAGATTAACTAGCAGTTTGCTAAAACATAGTAAACTCTGTATCAGACATTGAAGCCATCAAAATCTTTTCACTACTTCCTACCAGAAATACTATCAAATGCAAGCATAATCCACAGTCAAAATAGCCAATCTAATCCCAAATATAACAATTACCACTTTTAGTTATTTTTTATTTTTATTTTTTAAAAAAAACACCAACGACGTAACAGCCAGATTACAAAACACTAAACAAGGACATGAAATGAAGGGTTTAACATCAACCAATCAAAATTCGATTCTTCTAAACGATTTCCTAATTTATAATCAATCAATTGCATATAGAATACGGAAACAGCAAATCTGATCACAGAGATAGCCATTATTGATGAAAAGTAATAATCTTCCTGGATTCTTGCCAACAATTAGACGGTGAAAATTCATTAACAACAAGAAAAGTAGCAAATTTCAGACCTCTGGAACAAATATCGCCGTCGGGAAAATTGGCGCGAGGGTTCCCCAATCTTGTCGGTGATTATTCTTTAGTTTGAATTCGGACAATCATTTGTCCGGATTTTCTACTCTTGACCAGGTCCGACGCTTTTTCTCTCCGTGTTTATTTTATCACATGAAGGTGATGATACGTATACCTTGTCTGCTCTTATGTACCAAGAAAATCAATTAATTAAAATATAAAAATTTAAAAATATTAACATATAGCATCGAATTAGTCAATCAAAATATAATAAATTTTTTTAAAACACAATAAAAATATTTCATGCAGCAGATCATGAGTTCGAATGTGGTTAATATTAATTTAACTATCTATCGTATAAACTTTACGGATATAAACAAAAACCACTTAATGATCAACTAAAATTATATATATATATATATATATATATATATTGATTTTATTGTGTGGTTTTTGTTTATATATAATGTCAGACGCACAACGACACCACGTATAATCTAGACAACTTAATAGAGTATACACTCATAAACGTACACATATATCGAAATCTAGTCGATGGTAATGTACCCGCATCATACCTTATGTACCTATTTTTATATTTTCTAAAGTTAATTTAGTTTTTAACTTAAATAATTTATTAATTAACAAATCAAGTGATGTAAATTTCTGCTGATTTATCTGGGTCAATTGATCACGTCAATCCAACCAATTTTATGATATAAATTTTGGTGATTTAAATAGTGAATTGATCGCTTGATAGACCTAAGTTTATGAAAAGTTGGATTTTAATTGAAGAGTTGTAACTTACAATTCAGATTTATCAATTAGTTTCAAATAGTGGCTAATTTGGTCACACAAAATTTTATTTTTTTCTCAAAGATTTTTTAGCATATTTTTACATATACTATTTATTACGCCATTTTGTCACTTGTTTATAAGCCCATTTATTGTCTCATTGTACCATTTAATATTTTTTATAATTGGATTAAATTTAATTGATTTTTAAAAAAACAGATTTATTACGATATCTGAGCAAAATACAGTCATGGCATGAGCAGCCCTGTATTGGTTGTCCTTCTAATCCACTTGACTACAGCATTTAACTTACATAACAGAGAAGAACAAGAAAAGGGTGACGAGTAATTTATCCAGCATATACAGTCATCCTTACCATTCATGAATTCTAGCAAGTTAACAGAATCAATAAGAAGAGAATGCGATCAAAACATGCATGGTGTGCATAATCCAGAGCCTTGGAAAGAGCAATTGTAATATGCCAACTTGACTCCAAGGATAGCAAAAATAAGTGCTCTTACCAGGTCACATTCATAGAATACAGGCATTCCTCTGGCATAGGCTTCAAGTTCATAAATGATAGAGTATGTTGCTTTTGACTTTGAGATTTATGAAGAGTGGACTTATCAATATTGACCAACTGCCCAGCAAGCAGCTTCATATTCTTTTAATATTTGACTTACTCTTTAATTTCATTTACATCAGCTTTACAAAATAGAAGGTATCATCATCAGCAAATATTAAGTGAATCATAGAAAGGGTAGCTTTTGTTATTTTAATACCATTAATTCTTCCCTCATTTTCAGTTTTGTTCTTCCTCTTAAAAAATCAAATTTGATTAATGCTGTTTATGAGAATTTGAAACGATTAGAAAATTATAAAAATAATAACAAGAACAAAAAGATAAGAAAAAAATTAATCACCCTGCCTAATTCCCCTACTAGGCTTAAATAATCCATAAACCCTTCCTAATGGCAGAAAGAGAGGTGGAAGATAAGCATTTATTTATACATGTGCGAGCACCATTGCATAGAAAATCCTAACGCCACCTCATTATTTTTAACACACATGACCATTCAAGCCTATTAAAAGCCTTTGACATATCAACTTTAAGCGCACACCACCCCAACTTGCCCTTCTTAGCCTCAATTGTTTTGAAGCATTTTATCGCCAAAATAACATAGTCCACAAGTTGTCCATACCGGAGAAATGCAAACTGATCAGCTCCAATACAAATTTGAGGAAACTTAATTTAATTTAGTGAAAATTTATAACTTAATTTTAAATAAAGCGGGTTTGAGTTTATGTTTAGTGGACAGTTCTCGTTGATATAATTATCCAAAATATATTTTTTCAAATATTTATGGTATCATAAATTAAAACAATTAAAGAGTAGAAGTTTATAAATTATAGCAATCTTATTTAGTCATTCTGGAGCTCTAGCCGTGCAAGGTGAAAGATCCAACCTTTAGTCATTCTGGAGCTCCTATCTGCATTTTTTGCCCCGATCTTTGATTCATCTATTTATTGTTGACGTTGTCTTTAACATTGCCACATTCAGAACAGAGGTATAATTAGCTGTATTGATGTGTTGGATGTGAAACATTTTACGTTTTTTTTTGTGTATTTTTCTTAGAACGAGGCAGCGTGCTGTGTTGAATTATCTATTTTCTTAACTATTCTATTGTGGGGCATTAATTTGAGGAACAGAAATGGGTGTTCTCGTGGATCATGTAGTTGCTGTTTTGCAATTTGTTTAAGAAATATAAAGAGTAACCATTTAATTTGCCTTTTAAGTGATCTGGGTAAATGCTTCACATACTATTTAGTTCTATGGAACTATCTGGATTGCCTTTTTAGATGCCATTATGCCCCGAATCCAGAAACTGAAGCATCTATTGGCATGTATCTTGCTGAAATGTAGAGGCATTCTGTCAGATCTTAGGGACAAAGGTTATAAATTAATCCTTCTTGTGTTTGTAGTTTCGTTTATAGGGGGAGGAGTGTTTCTTTCAGTAATTTGTAACTGACAATACCACTTTCACTCCAGTCTTGGACATGTAGGTCGAATCATTGGTTTGGTTTATGTGAGTAACATTGTCATCAAGCTCGCTGTTAAAGAATCAAGCACAGCTGCTAAAGAAAAAGCAAGTGTTACAGTGGAGTTGACGCCTTGCCAGAGAAGTCTCTTCTTCTCCGATCTCGCCATTTCCCATTATATTGACTTGCACATACGATAACGAGAAAGCCTTAATTTTTTAACTAGTTTTGGATTAATAAAAAACCTTTAATACCTATTGCAAGTTTTTTGTTGTTTAAAGCCTTTTTTGGAGACCCGAAGAGCCTAATAATAATTTCAAAACTTGGATGGGGGCCTAAATGACCCAACAATTGATATTAGAACCAAGTTTGAGCCGGATTTACCTATACCGATTATTGTTATTTTCTTTATCGGATCCACCTGATGATTTAAAGGAGTTTACCAAGTGGATGCTGTCTGATTTAAGGGGAGTGTGATGGTTTCGGGCCACATCCAAGGTATGAACAGGAGGGCCACATCCGATATATGAACAAGAGTTGTTAAGTTTGTCCCACATTAGTCGTAGAGGTTATTGTTGACTTGTATATAGGCGGATGGAAAAACCTTAATTCGGCTAATAAAAAGTCTTAATTCTTGAGGCTCGTGACAGCTGTTACAAATTTTTTTTTAAAGTCCTTTTTAAAAGTTTGAAGGGCCCAATAATAATTTTAAAATTTGGGTGGGGGCCCAAAGGGCCCAACAATAATAAACGAAACTTAAAGGGTGTTGATCAAGCTGGGCCTTTGTCAGCCCGCCTTGCCAGTAGCTTCCGAGGGCCTGATACTGTGAAATTCCTCCAGGGTCTGCTCACCAATGATGTCAAGCGGTTCGAAACGGCTCCTCAAGATGAAAAGGCTGCAACTTTGGCCACCCCTAACCTTCCCCTTCATGCTGCACCCCCCATGTATGCTGCCCTGCTCACACCACAAGGGCGCTTCTTGTATGATTTATTCCTTTATCGACCTTGCAGGCCAGATGAGAAGCATGATTGTAGTGGCTCCAGTCCAGGTCCGAGATCTGATGAGCCATTCACATTACTAGCAGATGTTGATGCTTATGTTGTAGATGAAATCTTTGACTGCTTCAAGAGATACCGGTTGAGGGCTAAGGTTGAGATAGATGACTTGTCAAAGGAATTTTCTTGCTGGCAGCAATTTGGTAAAGGCATAACTGGTAGAAACTATTTGGGAGTTGAACCTGAGGCTTCATCTGTTGGATATGGTGGAACTGTTGATCATGCTGGGGTTGCTGCAGCACAAGGAAATCATTTTGGATGGTCATGGTATAAAGATCCTAGATTAGATTCTCTTGGTTTTAGGGGTTTGTTTCCATCAGATATTATTCCTACATTAGTTGAAGCCGACAAACAAAGCAATGATGAGCATTACCTTCTTTGGAGATTAGCGAAGGGAGTTGCAGAAGGTACTAAGGAGATTCCAAAGGGTGAAGCAATTCCACTTGAGTACAATTTTACAGCTCTGAATGCAATCAAGCTTTGACAAAGGATGCTATGTTGGGCAAGAGTTTATTGCTCGGACCCATCACCGCGGAGTCACTGTAAGCGCCTACTTCCTCTCAAATTTGTGGATGAGAACAGCAACGAAGTGGTTGGGAAAGTGGCTCCTGGTTCGGAAGTGATCAATATAAAATCTGGTAAAAAAGCAGGAACTGTGACAACTGCAGTTGGATATCGTGGAATGGGGGTCCTTAGATTGGAAGAAGCTTTAAATGAGTCTCATCAATTAAGTATTCAGGGACACGAAGATGTGACTGTGAAAATACTTGTACCTGATTGGAGGCCTGAAGAATGGACAAAACCTCGAGAACAAGCCAGTTTATGCCTTATCTACTCTTATTTACACTCTTATTATTAATAAGGGAGGAGCTCAATACTAAGAAAATCAACCAATTAAAATATAATTAAAATTTTAAAAAATACTAACCTTTGCAGAATTAGTTAATCAATATAAAATAAAAGTTTTAAAAATATAATAAAAATACCTCATGCAGAGAGTTATGAGTTCGAATGTCGATAACTTTAATTTTTTTTTAAAAAAATACTTTCAGGTCACGGGTTCGAACTCGGTTAACTTTAACTTCTAACTTCCAACTTGTAATATCTCGCTCTAAATGTTAGGTTAGTCTTATATTTAATACCTACCAGGGACCGATCTAATATATTAGATGATAATTTTTTCATTACAGCCTTAATATATTTTTGAAGACGAAAATTTTCAAGTGGTAATATTATAAAACCTTGAAAATAACTAGGTTATTTTATTTAGGGTTTTATAAATCTTATCTTTTCTTATTTTGTTATTATAGAGTGCGTGTATATTTATAATTAATTATTCATGATCAAACATTCCTTGTAGTTATTATACATTACCTTTAATATTTCTAAGCCAGAAGTTATTATACATCATCTTTCATGTTCTAATTGACTTATTATTACCTTTTATTACTTGCCTTTCCATTTTCACGCATCAAACTATATCTATATCCTCCCCAACTTAAAGGGGGAACTTGTGTGAAATAACCACATTTGTTGAGTTTTTTTCAACATAGTTGGTTCCAAAGATTGTCGGATTTTATTATTGAAGTTGGTTAAAGGTGGTATGAGAGAGAACCCAGTTCCGTATTAGATGGATAGTGGGATGTCAAAAGTCATATAAAGGAATTTCGAAGAAGAAATTTTAGTTAAGGTAGGTGGAATGTAATATCTCTCTTAAACATTATGTTAGTCTCATATATAATACCTAGCGGGGTCTAATCTAATATATTAGATGATAATTTTTTTATTATGGCCTTAATATATTTTCGAGGACAAAAATTCCTTAAGGAAGGTGGAATGTAATATTTTCCCTAAACATTATGTTAGTATCATATCTAATGCCTACCGGGGTCCTATCCAATATGATAATTTTTCATTATGGCCTTAATATATTTTTAAGGACGAAAATTCTCAAGTTGGGGATATTAGAAAACCCTGAAAATAACTATCTTATTTTATTTACGATTTTGTAAATTTTTTCTTTTCGTATTTCGTTGTTATGGTGTGTGTATGTATTTATGACCAATTATTTATGGTCAAACATTCCCTTTAGTTATTATACTCCACCCTTCATATTTATATACAAGAAGTTATTATACATCACCTTTCATGTTCTAATTAAGTTATTATGACCTTTTATTATTTGTCTTTTAGTTTTCACGCACTTTTTCATTACTTACCTTTTCATTTTCATGCACCAAACATATCCTCATCCAACCTAGAAGGAGGAACTTGTGTGAAACAACCACCTTTATTGAGTTTTTTTCAACATGGTTGTTGGTTCTTAAGTTTGTCGGAATTTGTCATTGAAGTTGGTTACAAGTGGTATCAGAGGGAATCTGGTTCCATATTAGATGGATAGTGATATGGCAAGAGTGAAATAAATGAATTTCGAAGAAAAAATTTCCTTAAGGTAGGTGGAATGTAATATTTCCCCTAAACGTATGTTAGTCTCACATCTAATACCCACCAGGGTCAAATCCAATATATTAGATAATAATTTTTTCATTATGGCCTTAATATATTTTTGAGTAACTAGGTTGTTTTATTTAAGGTTTTGTAAATTTTATTTCTTTCGTATTTCATTATTATAGAGTGTATATGTATTTATGACTAATTATTCATGGTAAAAAATTCCTATAGTTATTATACATTACCTTTCATATTTCTACACAAGAAGTTATTATACATCACCTTTCATGTTCTAATTGGGTTATGATGACCTTTCATTACTAGCCTTTTCATTTTCACACACCTTTTTATTTTCATGCACCAAACTATGTCTATATAAGCATATCCTCCCCAACCCAGAAAGGGGAACTTGTGTGAAACAACCACCATTGTTGAATTGTTTTTCAACATGATTGTTGGTTCCAAAGTTTGTTGGAATTTGCCATTGAAGTTGGTTGAACATCGACATACCCGTATGCCAATCATACTTTGAAGTGCATATTCTCTTATATTAAGTTGTTACTAGACTTCTGGTTTGATTTAGTGGTCATGGGTTACCATGTTGGCCCATGTGCCAACACTTATATGCATGAATATGTATGTATGCATTTGTGTGATAACTCAGTAAAAGAGTTATTATTCTTTGCATTTCATATTGAGTTTTTATCATATTTTGAGTCATTTTTGCTTCAATTTTATTAGTTTAGGAGTTTATTAGCTATTATTAATAACGTGAGAAATCATTGTGATTTTTGTGTAAAAATTGCTAATTAATATTGTTCTAGCACGGTATAAGAGATAGAAGATGATCCAGAATGAATTTGGGACAATGTGGGGCCGAAAAAGCACAATTTGGTGTTCTGTTCGAAACTCCCCCGGTGCTTGAGCATTAGGATTTAGAGCTCTTGAGCGTTAGCCTTGTGGTAGCACTGGTAGCAGGAAAAATAATTTTTTCGATATTTCTAGAAATTATGGTGGGCCACACTTATAATATTGGGTGGATCATTTATCAACTTTAAAGGGATGACTGGGGGACGGTTGGATGACGGCACAAAATACGACAAGGAACAACGAAGAATTTTGATCGGAAGAAAAAGACACTTTCCCAACAAGAGTTTTTCTTGTTTTGATTTATTTTTCTTTGTAATTCAATGATGTCTTTCATATCACATATGAAAATCCTCGGTTTGTCGTCTTTGAGTTAATATTTGACTTGAATATTGCATGTTAGATTATTTTAGTTTTAATCTGCAATTTAATCACTCTTTGAATTCATTTCCATTCAATTGTAATTAATTAAATTAGTTTTGGTAATTGAAAACTTCTAGTACTAATTCCTTGTGGGACAATACTTATCACTTTTATTATTTGATTCGGCACGTGTACTTGCGTTATAATTTTCACATCTAGTTTTTGGTGCCGTTGCCAGCAAATTAAACTAGAATTTGATTTTTTCGAAATTAGTTTGATTGGTTGCTTAAATTGTTCTCATCTCTTTCTAAGTTTTAATTTTTTGTATCTTTACTATTTAATCAGGTACTACTTAGTGCATATAAGGAGAAGGTACTTAGGATCTTGAGCTATATAATCCAGAGATCGAGAGAACTTGTCAGCGACTATGCCAAGAAGCTAGAGTTTGGAGAGCAATGGAGGTAGGGCAAATGAGTAATAATCCTCCACCGGTAGCCAAGATGATGAGACAAAAGCTTTGGAAAAGTTTTCTCTTCCAGTTTTAGACGGATTACATTCACACATTCTCACACCACCAATTGAATCAAATAGCTTTGAGTAGAAATCAATGATGTTCTGAATGCTGCAAACCGTGCGACAATTCGTAGGACTGGCGCTTGAAGATCTTCATACTCATCTGCTTAATTTTATCGCTATTTGTGATTAATTTAAAATGAATCAAATGTATGAGGAAGCTATCCAACTTCGATTATTTCCATATTCTTTAGCCAGAAATGCGAGATTATAGTTGAATTCATAGGCGCCTAATTCTATCACCACTTGGGATGAATTAGCGAGAATGTTTTTGCTTAAATACTTTCCACTATCTAAGATTGTTAATTTTCGTAATGATATTATTTTTTTGTGCAGTTTGACAACAAATCATTATATGATGCATGAGAGAGGTTCAAGGATTTACTAAGGAAGCTTCCATACCACGGAATTCCCCCATGGGTTCAAATTTGAACATTTTACAATTGACTCTATGACAAAACTAAATCCATTGTAGATGCTCCTGCCACTGGATCCCTCATGAGCAAATCCTATAGAGAAGCTAATGAGTTATTGAAAAAAATTGGCATCTAACCATTATCAGATGGGGCAAGATAGAGCAATGAGGAAGAAGAGTGGAGGTGTTCTCAAATTGGACTTAGTGACCACTTTGTCTGCACAAGTGGCTGCTCTATCAAAGCAAGTGCAAGCTTTGGGGATGATGTAACACCCCAATTCTGGTTCACCCTCATGAACAGAACCGGCATGTTACGGGCCATGCTTAGGTCGGCTAACTCGAACCCAACTCATACGGATCCAATCTTGGCATCTTAAGATGAAGATACGACTCGTCATACATGGATGAATGCACAGAATCCTAACATGATACTACATGGATGACATGCAAACTAAATTACACACCAACTACAATTACCAATAAATCAATTAGAAATTCTAAAAATAAAACGGACAGAGTCTCCCCTAAAAGTGCAATTACGGAGCCACCTTGTCAAAATCAACATATGCAAATATATATCTATATATCAACAATTTCATTCACACAAAATCTAATCTACTGTATACTTATTCTGAAGCTTGGGTCTCAACCCACCTGTGCAATCTATTCACATTTCACCTCATGTCATCATGTCTTAACATTTAATCACATCATATCATCATGTTTGCATCTAATCACATCATTTCCAGTATAATAACATGTAAACAAAATATTAAACATTTAATCATCTAACATGTGTGTGCAAAAGACCTCACTGCTCCTCCGTCCAAGCCGGCACATCTAATATTTAATCCTCACCTACATATATATAAAGAAAAACGTCAGTAACAAGCGTTACTGGTCCAAAATATAACTATAACAAACTGGCTATGAGAGCAAACTCTCATATGAAGAAAACAATCATATACTCCTCGTGAACACTCTGAAGGGCACCTACTGAGGAGCCACTGGGCTGCAGACCCGGTAGCATCCCAAACTGACTGCTTTGCTGATGCCTCTCTCTGCATTTTTCTCATTTCATTTTTCTTTGGTCCATCGGGACTACATGTATATCCTAAGCCCTCTCCTTTCCTCCATAATTCTCCTGGCCTTGAGCACGAAGGCCGAGTACTCTCAGGCAGTCGCCTTTAGTACCCTTTGAACCATAAGTCCAGACATGCGCTGTACTTAACAGTACCCGTAAACCTCCACGTTCTCCGAGTGTGAGGAACTCAAATGCGGAGTTGTCAGGATCCCTCAGGAATGAAACAGTCCGCTCACTAATCCAAAGCCTGCTTTGACTGTCACAGCATCCGCTCATGGTACGTGCAGTCGGTTTCCCCATCTCTCGTCTCATTGAAAACTCGATAAAATTATATATATACAGGCCTAGGAAGGGATTCATATAATAGGCCTGAATGGCAACTTGTGGTGGATCTTGTTTTCGAAATCATCCTCGAAGGGTTTATTAATCCAGAAAACTGTTCGGCTAAATGACCCGAGTTAAGTGGGATCCGATAAAATGCCACTTAACCCATCCTGCAGGCAATAAATCAAACATACAATAGAGTAGAGAATAAAACAGAGACGAGTCCTAAACGGACCTGGTAGAAGCTCCAAGCGATGTCATCGCGCCTAGGCGGTGAGCTCCTACTCCATACCTACACATCAAATCTAGAAGCTAACGCCCGCTAACTGAATGATACATCAAACTCGACATGAACATTACACACAACAAAATACAAACATCCATCAATAGTCACATAATCATAAATGTGAAAATAATTCTAACTCATCCTATTCATACCGATTTTATTGTGTTATTCTAAGTTACGTCGTACTCGATTAGCATGCTCATACTCAATTCACTTCCTTAGATCACTTACTATTCATTCACAATTAATCACCTCATGCAACTCATCATTTCATCCATAATTAGGCATTATCATGACAATTAATCAATCCTACCATGTTGTGCTAACAATCATCAAGTTTAAATCATTAACTCGGAGGTAATTATACCTCACATCATCGACAATCGACGACGGCTAGGGTTTTGTCGCGCATCTCGAAGCTCGAATTCGGCGCTCGTCGACATCCAAAGTTTGATTGGGTTCGACTGGATGAGCTCCATGAAAGATCTGGCGAATTCGAGCGAATCCAGTTTTCTGGCAAGTTCCGGCTGTTTTTTGGCAGCTTTCTGGCAGTTTTTCGATGATAGTCGCCGACGGCATCTACTGGCTGGAAAGCAATGGTATTGGGTACCATTGGAACCGGCTCGGCGAGCTCGATGCGTCTACGATGTCGACGTGGCCAGCGGAGGTGGCGGCTTGCCGAAAAATGTCTAAAATAGAGCAGTGGCGATGGGTGAAGAAATCCAACTGGCCTGGGCAGCGATGGGCTCCGCTCTGGTTGGGGAAGGTCGTGGGTTGGTCGAAGACGTCGAGCCGACCACCCGATGGGGACGGCGACGATTGCCGGTGGCGGAATCGATGACGCGAGTGCTAGGCGCGGCAATTCTGGTGTCGTGGAGGCCAGGCGATGGCCGGGGTGCTCAAGGTAGCACGACAACGTCAAGGCGGGGCATGGCGGCGACGATCGGCGATAGGACGATGTCGACGGTGGCGGCGACGACAAGCAAACGGTGGCGGCACAGCTAGGGTTTGGATGGGGAAGAAGAAGAAAAGGTCGGGGGAGAAAAAATAACTGGGTGGCAATATCGTAAATAAGACTTGACTCGTCTTCGGCTCGAGTTAAGAATAATAACTAAGTCGTATTAAATCCTAAAAAATATCCATAAAATCGGGAAAAATCCCATAAAATAAAACAAACACCTCAACATCATAATGACATGCTTCTATAACTATTAACCCACCCAAACTTCCCCATAACACGTCCTGACACGGTAAACGACCTAAAACTAATTCTACGATCCACTATATATAAAATAAAAAAATAACTGGCATACTCTCATATATTCTGATAACTCATTCTTTTCTGCTGTGTTCATGATGTTATCATCATATACTTGGGTACGCATGACCCTCATAGCTCATACACGCGACTGGCGTCAGCTCAGTACACGTGTTCTGAAACTAACTCGACTCGAAAATAACGGTCGAACCGACCGGTTCTGAACATAAAACCCTGACTCGAATCGCGGGTTTTACAATCTTCCCTCCTTATAAAAATTTCGTCCTCGAAATTTTAACTCAAGGAGGTTCTACTGAAACTAGTACCTGGAAGCTGGGATACACATCAGTTGTATCCTCTACTGCTTCAACAATCATATACATCCTCACTGACTGTAGTGGTGCCGACATGGTGAGTTCTGCTAGTGATGCTGTCAATATCAAACTTTCTCGATTCTATACTTCCTGTGCCTGTTCTGACATTATCATCATCCTTCTCTTCTGTCTTGATCTTTACTGTTGTCTGTGCCTGTTCTGACATTACCATCATCATTCTCTTCTGTTCTGATCCCTACTGCTAACTCGGCGGGAAAACCTAGATCACCCCTAAGGGCCTACTGGGTTGGTCAAGCAGATACTCTAGAGTATCGCAAGGTTCTAATCTGAGCTATATCTGGGAAGACTACATCGAGGGCAAGGCCTACCTACTAACATCTACCCATATCTCTCTGAACCTCATCTATGTGAAAAGTCAACTACATATACTCTCAGGAAACTCTATCCTAGGTCCTACAACCATCCTAAAGTGTGCTATGAGTCTCCTGCTAGGTACGGGTGTATAGACTAATGAGTTGCATGACTCACTGTCGCCAGTCTAGATCCAACTCTCAAGTGTCCCTGTATAAGGAACTGGACCACTCACTGGGTCCTAGTTGACTCGGTCCTGAGTCAAGTATCTCACTCTGTTCTATAAGAGAACAAGGATAGCTGCTATGACTCTACTGTATACTATGGCTCTGGTGGCTATCTATACAACCACTAACTGCTGCTAAAGGAGCTCTCTGTGATGGAATGGAGGCGAGAACACCTGTACATACACAGCGTGTCTCAAGGAGTATGATAACATACTCTGCATGGGGCTGTAGAGTCTGCATCTGGTCTGTGGCATGTGCTCTGGTCAATGTATACTCATCTCAATCTTCTGGATAAACTGATAGTAGAACTGATATATCTAGAGGGGTGAGTGGAAATTCTCAAGTGAAAACTCTACTCTGTCTGACATCTCTGGGTTATAGGAAAGGAGACTGAATCTTGTGGAAATCTAGTCACACTGCTCAAGAACTCTCAATAGGTGATATCTCATCCTCACATGTGGTATCTGACGCCAGGTAAATGGGGAATCCACTAGGCTAAGAAAACCTGCTACATAGGTATGTCACTCTGATCTATGGTAAGGTCAAGGTATCATGCAAGTGGCAGGGGAGATGAAATCCCTATGTAGCATACTGGGTGGCCAAAATATCGGTAGGTCTATGGACTTGTCTCTAAGATCACCATGATTTACTATGCCATAGGTGATCAGTCTGTGGAACAGCCAATCAATGACAAATCTCAGAAACGGCTCCTAAGTGGCTCTAGTTCAATCAGCTAATAGTAGGCACGTGTTTCTCGATACCGTACTAGTCACGCACTTCTAAACGGGCGGGGTTCAAACGACCCAAAGAACCACTGTCTCCCCTCAAGTCTACAGGGACTCATAGTGAGGTTCGACACATGTCTCGTCTGCTCTTCAGTGGTGTGTGACCTGCCGTCCCGTACCGATTTGTAGTACTAATCTTGACTCACATGACTACTACCGCTGTGGTAGACTCTCAAGCAAAGCTATCAATCAAGATGAGCATACACTGGTATCACTCTATCTGGTCAGCATGATCTGTTCTGTCTGAAGTCTCTGTCTACATCGCTCTCAAGCTGGAGTGAAATCGTCATCATAAGATCGGTCTGCAAACATCTACCTGCACTGTAAACCCTAATCAGTACCATGAAGGTACCTCTATACTCAGGGCAAGGCTCAACCCTATGGTTCAAGGTGAGAACCTAATCGTGCTGGCGAAACACAAGGGAATCACTATCTTTCTGAAAGACACTTCCTCACTAACCCTCTATCTATGCCCAATACTCTAATACAAGTCAAACTCCTATCGCTAGCTGGCCAATCGCTAAATGGGTTAAACTGCGTGTGTGACCATCTACTAACCATCTGATCTGTGTATGCTAGTTGTGGCCCATGGATGTACTATCATGCTGTCTGAATAATCTGATCATTATGACTATCCCATCTGGAGGTCATACTGTCATGTTTTCTGACTCTGTCCATGCGCATCCCTATGAGACTGTCACTAACAGTGTCTGATGGGGTTATCTTGCAATATACATCTGACCCAAGGGTGTCAAGTCAAGACAATGATTGCAAGAGAACTGTGAAGTCGGATCCTATGCCATCTCATCAAAATAACCTCAGTTTTCCTAACTCTTCTCTGTTCTGCTGATGCCACTATAGCTATATCTTGTTTCTCAAATTCTGGCCCTACTCAACTCTGAAAGTTGTGACATGTGATCGCCAGGCAAGGCTCAAAATCCTTCAAGTAGATGTCCTCATATGGTGCGAGACAACAACTTAGCCATGGCTTAAGCTCTAACTGCTTCACTTGGTCGGCGGTTGAGCAATACACGGACGGCGGTAGTGCGTACTCGGTCGGTGGTAGTGCATCTCGGACGGCGGTTGTGCACCTCGGATGGTGGTTGTGCAACTCGGTCGGCAGTTGTGCAATTCAGTCGGCGGTTGTGCACCTCAGTCGGTGGTTGTGCAATTCGGTCGGCGGTTGTGCACCTCGGTCAGTGGTTGTGCACTCGGTCGGCGGTTGTGCAACTCTGTCGACAACAATGCTATCTAGATGTTAAAAATCTGATCCTGATCGTATACATCGTAAATCCACTACTATCTCTGACATATCTTGATTGCTAACAACTCGGCTCAGGTTGTCCAACCATGCGTGTCTGATCCGGAGGGGTTTGAATCATGGTGCTGACATATATGATGGTAAACCTATGCTGAACCCACTCTAATCTCTTGAAATCTGGAGTGGCTGCTTCTATCAGTGCTGACTAGCCTTCAAACGACAACCACTGATTTGGTGCCTTATCTCTGATGGAATCCTGTCAAATATCTGATCTCGTAGGCAATGGTGGTCTTGATCTTTTCCTCATCATATCGAGACCTCTGTCTGGCAAAGAGAAGCCAAAACTGTTGCCAATAGGTCATAAACTAGTGGAAGGGGGAGGCGGTGAAGTGCCCATCGGACTGTCGATCCACCTCGCTATTCATCCTCATTCATCACTATCTTCTGGAAGTGGTCCATCTCAAGTCATCTGCACAAACTCTCATCTATGCTCCATGTACTTCAATGGCTCCATTGGCATAATCACAGCCTTCATCCTTAGGGATTTGTTTAAGGCACTTGGTGATCCATCTCATGTGCCAACTAACTTGCCAGTATCTCTATACTTCAAGCTCCTTACTGTTACCCCTTTTCTTTTTAACTTATTCCCACAATGTACACTATGTCCCACGGAAGCAAGACTAATGTGGTGACATGCAAGACACGAACACCTGGTCATTCATCCAATTCAATCTCAGCTTACCGAACATGTGGACACCACAACTTGTCCAAATCTCTTATGCGATGGACAAAACTGGTGGGTCTCTAAGCCCATCATGACAAGCCTGTCATGTAAAACCCGTGACTCGAGTCAGGGTTTTACGTTACCGAAACAGTCGGTTCAACCGCTTGGTTCGAGTCGAGTCAGTTTCATGAACCATGTGTTGAGTCGAGGCCAGCCGTGAGTTATGAGCGATGAGAGTGGGGTGTACCTGAATATATGATGAGAACGTCGAGAACATGGTGAGAAATGAGTTATCAGAATATATGAAAGTATGCAACATTTTTTTTCTTTTTTTCTTTTTATATGTTGGATCGTAGAAATAGTTTTAGGCTGAATAACGGATTAGGACGCGTTGGATCATATTCGGGTGGGTTAATGGTTATAGAACATATCATTTGGATGTTGGTGTGTTCGTTTGATTTTACGGGATTTTTCCCAATTTTTCTGGATTTTTAAGGATTTATTGGAGATAGTTATTATTATTGACTCGAGTCGGAGACGGAGTCATGTTTAACTTACAAAAATGCCATCGTACGCCCCTTCATCTTCCTCGATCGTCTTTCTTCTCCCCAAACCCTAGCCGCCCGCCGCCATGCTGACCTTGCCGCCGACTAACGCCCCGCCGCGGAACCAATTGCCCGTGCGTCCCCTCGCCGTCGTCGTGCTGTCCCGACAGACCACGGCCACCGATCGCCTGCCGGCGCGCCGTCGCGATGCCTAGAAGCCGCCTCGGCCGTCGCCACTCCGAACCAGATTCCGCCGTGTTTCCGGTTGTCGTTACCGCCACTGTGACCACAAGTCTCACCCTCTCGCCGTCGCCGACGTTTCCCCCATCATCCCGACCACCGTCGAGGCCGGCCGTAGCCCCAATCGGAGCACGCCGCCGCCCGTTTTCGACGCCGTCGCCGATAGCCATCGCTGCCCGGCTACCCTTGGACACCAACATCGAACCAAGCGCGTTGAGCTGGTGCCGATAGAACCCTTGATTGCCCTGTCCAGAGTCATCGCCGGAAAACCGCCGGAACCGCCAGAAAATTGAATTCATGGGACATTCGCCGGATCATCTGCCGAACGCAGCCTGTCGAATCCGATCGGTGCTAGGTGCCGAATTCAAGTTTCGAACCTCGAAATAGAAACCCTAGCTGTCATCGATTTTCGACGACACGAGGTATAAATTACTCCGACGTAAATTCTTAAATTTTATATTTATTAGGGAAGCATGCTAGACTAGATAATTAGATGAACTTTTGTGTTTTTGACGTGTCTGTATGTTTGTGTGTAATTTAATAAAAATTATGAAATTGGTTGATTGATGAGTGTTCAAATGGAAAAGTAAGGAATTAATTAGAGGAACTAATTAATTACCCTGATTTCATGAGACGTAGATTGAAAACTCACTAGAATTGACTTAGGATGAATATGCGATGATTGATGCGTGATTGTGTTGATTGTGTGTGCATGCTATAGGATGTGTGATTCATCATGCGGGCATTAGCTTTTAGCTTGATTGTGTAGGTACGGCATAGGAGCTCGCCGCCTAGGCGCGTGGACCCGTTTGAAGCTTCTACCAAGTTCGTTTAGGACTCGTTCTCTGTTTTACGCTATTCTATTGAGTATTTGATTTATCATGTGCAGGACAAGTTAAGTGGCATTTTATCGGATCCCACTTAACTCGGGCCATTTAGCCAACAGTTTTGTTCGGATTAATAACCCTCGAGGATGAGATCCCTCGAGTCAGTTTTCGAAATTAAGATCCACCACAAGTTGCCTTCGGGCCAATTGTATAAATCCCAACCCAGGCCTATATATGTATAGTTTTCGCGTTTTCAGTGAGAGATGGAATGAGGGTTACCGACGGCCACGCCTTCAGATAGGGCGTGTGCTCGGAAGAGCGGGCTCTGGAGCTGGGGAGAACCCACTTCGTTCCCGAAGGATCCGGACAACTCCACCTTTGAGTTCCTCAAACCCGGAGAAGTGTGGAGGTTTACGGGTACTGCAATGCAGCGCATGTCTAGACTTGTGGTTCAAAGGGTACTAAAGGTGACGACCTGAGAGTGCTCGGCCTTCGTGCTCAAGGCCAGGAGTAATATGAAGGTGTAGAGGGCCATTTAGCCAACTGTTTTAACATTTAATCACATCATATCATCATGTTTGCATCTAATCACATCATTTCCAGTACAATAACATGTAAACAAAATATTAAACATTTAATCAGCTAACATGTGTGTGCAAAAGACCTCACTGCTCCTCCATCCAAGCTAGCACATCCAGTATTCAATCCTCACCTACATATATATAAAGAAAAATGTCAATAACAAGCGTTACTAGTACAAAATATAACTAAAACAAACTGGCTATGAGTGAAAACTCTCATATAAAGAAAACAATCGTATACTCCTCATGAACACTATGAAGGGAACCTACTTAGGAGCCACTGGGTTGCTGACCCAGTAGCATCCCGAACTGACTACTTTGCTGATGCCTCTCTTGGCAATTTTCTCATTTCATTTTTCTTTGGTCCATCGGGACTACATGTATATCCTACATTTTTCTCTGGTCCATCGGGACTACATGTATATCCTAAGCCCTCTCCTTTCCTCCATAATTCTCCTGGACTTGAGCACAAAGGTGGAGTACTCTCAGGCAGTCGCCTTTAATACCATTTGTACCACAAGTTCAGACATGTGTTGTACTTAACAGTACCCGTAAACCTCCACGTTCTCCGGGTGTGAGAAACTCAAACGCGGAGTTGTCAGGATCCCTCAGGAATGGAACATTCGGCTCACTAATCCAAAGCCCGCTTTGATTGTCACGACATATGCTCATGGTACGTGCAGTCGGTTTCCCCATCCCTCGTCGCACTGAAAACTCGATAAAATTATATATATAGGCCTGGGAAGGGATTCATATAATAGGCTCGAAGGCAACTTGTTTTCGAAATCATCCTCAAGGGTTTATTAATCCGAAAAACGGGTCAGCTAAATGGCCCACGTTAAGTGGGATTCAATAAAATGCCACTTAACCCGTCCTGCAGGCAATAAATCAAACATACAATAGAGTAGAGAATGAAACAGAGATGAGTCCTAAACGGACCTGGTAGAAACTCCAAGCGTGTCATCGCGCCTAGACCACGAGCTCCTACTCCATACCTACACATCAAATCTAGAAGCTAACGCCCGCTAACTGAATAATGCATCAAACTTGACATGAACATTACACACAACATGTAAAATCCGTGGGGAAAAAAATATGAAGATATTTAAATTAACTTCCATAGAGCTATAATTACTCATAAAGAAAGACATGCCTAAGATAGGATAATGAATGAGTAATTTTCTCCGTATACCCTATTATATTTTCGAGGACGAAAATTTCCAAGTTGGTGAGATTGTAAAACCCTGAAAATAATTAGGTTATTTTATTTAGGATTTTGTAAATCTTAAAATGAATCAATTATTTAATTAAATTAATTCTTGGAAATCAATATTTTATCAATTATAACTCATTCATAGTTTTTGACCTTTCGTTATCACACAAATATAGTTATGAGTAATTACGTTCTTTTCTATAAAATTTAATATAGTGACTTCTTAAATTCCACACATATTTATAAAATTTAATGTAATGACTTCTAGAATTCCACACATATTCTTCTATATAAAGGAAAGTTCTGTTGTTAAATGAAACATCCTCTGGATAGGTTGTGAGCACATTTGACACACAAAGGGGAAGACTTTAGGATTATTTGTTATAGTTGCGGGTTCTTCACCAAATTTTCAGGTCCGTATAATTATTTAAAATGTTGTATTTTCCCTTGTGGACAACCTGGTCAGCCTGAGCCCAGATTCGACCACCATGCACCGAGTGCAACCGGGGTCAAGGAATTGACTCAGTCCGACACGGGCTACGCCCTTCATAATCCAATAATGGACATGTCAGAAAGGACCTGACAGCCCATAATACAATAAATTGGACATGGCGGATTGGACTCGCCAGCCAATTACGGACATGGTGGATTGGACTCACCAGCCGATAACGGACATGGCGGATTGGACTCGCCAGCCGGTAATGGACATGATGGACTGACCCATCAGCCAATAAATTGGACATGGCGGATTGGACTCGCCAGCCAATTACGGACATGGTGGATTGGACTCACCAGCCGATAACGGACATGGCGGATTGGACTCGCCAGCCGGTAATGGACATGATGGACTGACCCATCAGCCAATAAATTAGACATGGCGGATTGGACTCGCCAGCCGGTAATGGACATGATGGACTGACTCATCAGCCAATAAATTGGACATGGCGGATTGGACTCGCCAGCCAATTACGGACATGGTGGATTGGACTCACCAGCCGAATAACGGACATGGCAGATTGGACTCGCCAGCCGGTAATGGACATGATGGACTGACCCATCAGCCAATAAATTGGACATGGCGGATTGGACTCGCCAGCCAATTACGGACATGGTGGATTGGACTCACCAGCCGATAACGGACATGGCAGATTGGACTCGCCAGCCGGTAATGGACATGATGGACTGACCCATCAGCCAATAGATGGACATGGTGGACAGACCCATCAGCCAACTAATGGACATGGTGGACTGAACCATCAGCTAATAAATGGACATGTTGGAATGGTCACAACAGCCAATATTATAGATATTGATAGGGAGTTTATGGACTTGTTTTATTTAATTATACGGCTTAGTGTTTAATCACTAACGCGGAATTGCCTCCGCAGGTTAGCAGCTGGAACTAAAGACTAAGAGACGACTGGGTGGTTCTTCTACCAACTCAGGTGGTGAACAGATAATAAGCGGACTTCTCTTTTTACTTTTCTTGTGTTATAAATGTGGCTATGGGAAACGGTCCAAGACTGTGGGATGATTATTTCATACATTGTCATTTGAAACATAAGTTCTTTTGAGTTAGAAATGCTAGACTTATTTGCTTTCATATTATTCATGTAACCTTTTAAGTAACACCCGGTCTGGTTAGGACTGGTCGTTATAGGGTTGGTTTTGTTAAATTTTGAGTAACACCTGGCCAGCAAGGCCCACAATATCGTGAAACCTGGTGGGTTGTTACACAACAAAATACAAACATCCATTAATAGTCACATAATCATAAATGTGAAAATAATTCTAACTCATCTTATTCATACCAATTTTATTGTGTTATTCTAAGTTACGTCGTACTCGATTAGCATGCTCATACTCAATTCAATTCCTTAGATCACTTACTATTCATTCACAATTAATCACCTCATGCAACTCATCATTTCATCCATAATTAGGCATTATCATGACAATTAATCAATCCTACCATGCTATGTTAACAATCATCAAGTTTAAATCATTAACTTGGAGGTAATTATACCTCACGTCATTGATAGCTCGATGACAGCTAGGGTTTTGTCACGCATCTCAGAGCTAGAATTCGGCATTCGTTGGCGTCCTAAGTTTGATTGGTTCAACTGGATGAGCTCAGCGGAAAGATCTGGCAAATTCGAGCGAATCCAATTTTTCGGCAATGTTCTGGCAAGTTCCAGTGGTTTTCTGGCATCTTTCTAGCAATTTCTCGGTGACAGTTGCCGACAGTGTCTATTGGCTACAAAGCTATGGTATTGGGAACTATTGGAACCGGCTCGGCAAGCCCAATTCATCTACGACGTCGACGTGGCCAACAGAGGTGGCGGCTGGCCGAAAAATGCCTAAAACATGAGCGGCGGCGATGGGTGAAGAAATCCGTCTGGCCTGGCGGCGATGGGCTCCGCTCTGGTCGGGGAAGGTCAGTGGGTTGGTCGAAGACGTCGAGCCGACCACCCGATGGAGGCGAGCGATGATCGCCGGTGGCGGAATCGGTGACGCGAGCGTAGCGCTAGGCATGGCAATTCTGGCGCCGCTGGAGGCCGGGCGACGGCCCGAGGTGCTCGAGGCGGCACGGCAACGTCGAGACGGGGCATGGCGGCGACGATTGGCAGTAGGGCAGCGGCGGCGACGACAAGCAAACGGTGGCGGCACGGCTAGGGTTTGGATGGGGAAGAAGTAAAGAAAAGGTTGGGGGGAGAAAAAATAATTGGGTGGCAATATCGTAAATAAGACTTGACTCGTCTCCAGCTCGAGTCAAGAATAATAACTAAGTCATATTAAATCCTAAAAAAATTTCCATAAAATCGGGAAAAATCCCATAAAATAAAACAAACACTTCAACATCATAATGGCATGCTTCTATAACTATTAGCCCACCCAAACTGCCCCATAACGCGTCTTGATGCGGTAAACGGCCTAAAACTAATTCTATGATCCACTATATATAAAATAAAAAATAACTGGCATACTCTCATATATTCTGATAACTCATTCTTTTTCTGCTGTGTTCATGGCATTATCATCATATACTTGGGTTCGCACAACCCTCATAGATCATACACGTGAATGGCGTCGGCTCAGTACACGTGTTGTGAAACTAACTTGACTCGAAAAATAACGGTCGAACCGACCGGTTTTGAACATAAAACCCGGACTCGAATCGCGGGTTTTGCAGATGAATTCTAATGTGAATTCGATGAATGTGATAGCAACTACGTATGAGTGGTGTGGTGAAAGAGATCGTACTAAGCATTGTGTTAATAATCCTGAATCAATAAACTTTGTTGGAAGTTGTACGGGGCATCGAAACCACCCCTATTCCAACACTTACAATCCAGGATGGAGGAATCATCCGAATGTTACACGGGGAGGCAATCAAACCTCAATGTCAGGTTGATGACAACAAACTCCTCCCAGTTTTTAGCAAAATAGAGCACAACTTCAGGAAAAGAAATGAATGATGGAGGCAATGTTTATGAAATTTATACAAAGTCATCAGGATTTCATGAGGAATTTGGAAACTCAAGTGAGTCAAATCATGCCAGAACATTGAGTAATAAACCACAAGGTGGACTCCGTAACAATCAAAATCCTAGGGGAAAAGTCATTATATTGAGAAGCGGTAAGGAATTGGAAAACCCGCATAATCAAAAGACGTTAATTTCCATGGCTATTCAAGAGGAGGTTGAATGAGATGAAGAAAACAAATATGGATGGATGAAAGTCCTACCAACTAAGGGATTTGATATATAACTAGTCCTCATGAGTTCCATGTCCTCCGAGACCACAGAAAAGTAAACAAAATAACAAATTTCAGCAATTCTTAGAGGTGTTTAAGAAGTTTTTTTATAAATATTTTATTTGTCGAAGCTCTTAGAGAAGATACCGAGCTATGCTATATTCATGAAGCAAATATTATCTAAGAAGAAAAAGTTGGAGGGTTTTAAAGAGAACTATTGGAAAGACTTAGGACAATTGGGGAACGGTTGGGTGATGACATGAAAGACGAGAAGGAACGACGAAGAATTTGGATTGGAAGAAGAAGACTCTTTCCCAACAAGAGTTTTTCTTATTTTGATTATTTTTCTTTGTAATTAAATGATGCCTTTCATATCACATATGAAAATCTTAGGTTTGTTGTCTTGGAGTTAATATTTGACTTGAATATTGCATGTTAGATTAGTTTAGTCATAATTTGTAATTCACTCTCTGAATTCATTTCTATTTATGTGTAATTAATGAAATTAGCTTTGGTAATTGAGAACTTCTAGTACTAATTTCTCATGGGACAATATTTTTTTATTACTTTTATTACTTGATTTGGCACGTGTACTTCCGTTATAATTTTCACATCAATGTGTGCTTCTCTATATGATTCTACTAGCAGTAAGTTATGATGTGGGCATGTTATTGCCGACTAGATTCAAGTACATGTGTATGGTTATGTATGATGCAGGGATCTTACAGTCGATTAGATCCAAGTACGTGTATGTTTTATGACACGTTATATACTCTGTTGAGTTGTCTAGGCTGCACGTTGGTGTCATTGTATGTTCTGACAATCATTTCTAATCTTCTTGGATTATTGTCAACAATTAGACTGTGAAAATTCATTAAAAACAAGAAAAGTAGCAAATTTCAAACCTCTTCAACAAATATCGGCGTTGGGAAAGTTAGCGTGACGGTTCCCCAATCTTTGTCAGTGATTATTATTTAGTTTGAATTCGGACAATCATTTGTCCGGATTTTCTACTCTTGACCTGGTCTGATGCTTTTCTCTCCGTGTTTTTTTAATCTAATGGAGGTGATGATACGTACGCTTATTACTCTTATCTACACTCTTATTAATAAGGGGAGCTCAATTCTAAGAAAATCAATCAATTAAAAATCAGAATTGGAAAACAAGCCCTCGTTTGAAAACTGACCTGAGTAATGAACGACCCACCAAGCAAGGCTTCACCGACTCCGCAGTGAATCACTCCTCCTTTCGGTTTTTGCAAGGGTTCCTCGGCAAAAGGTCCATTGCTTTCCTAAAGTTCATTTCCATTGTGTAAGAAAGGCGAATAGAGATAATCGAAGTCAAGTGCTACTCCCTCAAGCAAAGAACCAATATAGGATTCGGAAAAGCTAATTCCTTGATCTTTTAAAGTGGTTAGACTCAAACTCATAGTAGAGGAAAAAGATTATTTTATTTAGGGTTTTGTGAATCTTGTCTTTTTGTATTTCGTTATTATGGAGTGTGTATGAATTTATGACTAATTATTTATGGTCAAATATTCACTGTAGTTATTATACATCACCTTTCATATTTATATATAAGAAGTTATTATACATTACCTTTCATGTTCTAATTAAGTTATTATGACCTTTCATTACTTGGCTTTTCGTTTGCACGCACTTTTTCATTACTTAGATGCGGTAATTATAATGCAAATGCACGTGCCGAAGCAAGTAATAAAAGTGATAAGAAAATATCTTCCTATGAGGAATTAGTACTAGAGGTTTTCAATTACCAAGACGAATTTAATTAATTACACTTAAATGGAAATACATTTAATTAATTACACTTAAATTGAATTAAGACTAAACTAATTTAATATGTAATATTTAAATCAAACATTAACTTCAAAGACGACAAATCTAGGATTTTCAATTTCACTTAGTGCTCTATATGATTAAACTCATAGCTTCTACTTATGAATTGCACATTGGATCATTAACCACAGGAATTAATTATTCATGAAAATCTCTCGATTTCTCATAAACTTATCACTTACACCCAACTTTTATATTTTTATGAAATTGTGTTTCTAAAATGATACTTTAAGTTCTGCCCTTAATAGTTACCCAAGACATATTAGTATATCTCTATCTCACATATACATTATTATAACAGATGAACAAAGACTATTCTATTTAATGACAAATTTAATCTTTCTATCTCTAAACAAGATTAAATCTCTAAATCCAATAATAGATGGTCAGTCCAATGCTAGCATTAATAACAGAATAAAATAGATAATCTAAAAATACAATCACATAAATAAAAATTAATAACTTTTATTAATCCATGCACTAAGTATTATTAAAAATCCTAGAAAAGAATTTACTCGATAAAATATTTGATTAAACTCAAAAAATTCATATGTGATATGAAAGACACCATTTAAGTACAAAAAAACTAAATCAAAATAAAGAAAAACTCTTTTGGGAAGTGTCTTCTTCTTTTAATCCAACTTCTTCGTCATTTTGTCTTGTCTTTCGTGCCGTCACATCGCCGTTCAGAGTTTTTTCAAGCCTCCTCTCTTTAAAACCCTAATCCTCTTTATATATGATCCACTAAATATTATAAGTAGGGCCCACCATAATTTCCAGAAATATCAAAAAAATTATTTTCCCACCGCTAGCATTTGAGCGCCCTAAATCCTAGCGCTCGAGTGCTTGCATTTTGGCCATGAGCATATCTTAACCGAAACCCCAGTGCTCGAACTATTTGAATCCCAACGCTCGAGTGCTAGGGTTTTGGCCAGAACACCAACTTTTGTTTTTTCGGACCGAATTCGTTCTGGATCATCTTCGAACCCTTATACCCTGCTTGAACAACATTAATTAACACTTTTTATACCAAAATCACAATGATTTCTCGCTTTATTAATAATAACAAATAAACTCCTAAACTAATAAAACTAAAATAAAAATAATTCGAAACATGACAAAAACTCAATGTAAAATGCAAAGAATAATAACTCTTTTCCAGAGTTATCACTTACCTTTTCGTATTCATGCTCCAAACTATGTCTATATAAGTATATCCTCCCCAACCCAAATGGGGAACTTGTGTGAAACAACCACCATTGTTGAGTTTTTTCTGACATGGTCATTGGTTCCGAAGTTTGTTGGTATTTGCCATTGAAGTCGGTTGAACGTTAACATACCTGTACGTCAACATACTTTGAAAGTGCATATTGTCTTATATTGTATTGTTACTAGACTTCTGGCTTGATTTAGTGGTTATGGGTAACCATGTTGGCCCATACGCCAACACTTATATATATGCGTATGTGTGATAACTCTATAATAGAGTTATTATTCTTTGCATTTTATATTGAGTCTTTATCATGTTTCGAGTCATTTTTACTTCTGTTTATAAATTTATGAGTTTATTAGCTATTACTAATAAAGTGAGAAATCATTGTGATTTTTGTGTAAAAAGTGTTAATTAATATTGTTCTAGGAGGGTAAGAGATAGACGATGATCTACAATGAATTCGGGACAATGTCGGGCCGAAAATGCACAATTTGGTGTTCTAGCAAAAACCCAATGCTTGAGTGTTGGGATTCAAAGTGCTTAAGCTGCTAGGATTCAAAGCGCTCGAGCATTGACCGTGCGGTTAAGAGAAATTTATGGCTGAAACCCAAGCGCTCGAGTGCTGGTGGCAGGAAAACAACTTTTTGATATTTCTGGAAATTATAGTGGGCCTCGCTTGTAATATTGGGTGGTTCATTTATAAACTTGATGATGGTTTTAAAGAGAACTCTCAGAAAGGCTCGGCATGACTGGGGGACGGCTGGATGACAATATGAAAGACGAGAAGGAACGACGAAGAATTTGGATCGGAAGAAGAAGACACTTTCTTAACAAGAGTTTTCTTGCTTTGATTTATTTTTCATTGTAATTAAATGATGCCTTTCATATCACATATGAAAATCTTAGGTTTGTTCGTCTTGGAGTTAATATTTGACTTGAATATTGCATGTTAGATTAGTTTAGCCTTAATCTATAATTTAATCACTCTTTGAATTCATTTCCATTTAAGTGTAATTAAGTAAATTATTTTTGGTAATTGAGAACTTCTAGTACTAATTCCTCATGGGACGATGCTTTCTTATCACTTTTATTACTCGATTTGGCACGCGTACTTGCGTTATAATTTCCACATCAAGTTTTTGGTACTTGATAACTCTGTAAAAGAGTTATTATTCTTTGCATTTTATATTGAGTTTTTGTCATATTTCGAATCATTTTTATTTCAATTTTGTTAGTTAGGAGTTTATTAGTTATTATTAATAAAGTGAGAAATCATTGTGATTTTGGTATAAAAAGTGCTAATTAAAGTTGTTCTAGTAGGGTATAAGACTTAAAAGATGATCCAGAACGAATTCAGGACGAAGTCATGCAGAAAAAGTAAAAGTTGGTGTTCTGGCCAAAACCCCAGCGCTAGAGCTCTCGGATGCAGAGCGCTCAAGCGCTAGGGTTTCGGTTAAGAAAAGCTTATGGCCGAAATGGAAGCGCTCGAGCGCCGGGATTCAGGTCGCGAGCATTGGCGGAGGGAAAACAATTCTTTTGATATTTCTGAAAATTATTTTCTTAATGCTAGCATTGGACTGACCATCTATCATTAGATCTAGAGATTTAATTTTGTCTAGAGATAGAAAGATTAAATTTGTCATTGGATAGAATAGCCTTTGTTCATCTGTTAGGATGATTTACATGTGAGATAGAGATATACTTATATATCTTGGGTAACTATTAAGGATAGAACTTAAAGTATCATTTTGCATACACAATTTCATAGAAATATAGAAGTTGGGTGCAAGTGATAAGTTTATGGTGAGTCGAGAGATTATCATGAATAATTAATTCACGTGGTTAATGATCCAAATACTCAATTCATAAGCAGCAGTTATGACTTTAATTATATAGACCACTAGGTGAAATTGAAAATCCTAGGTTTTTCGTCTTTGAAGTTAATATTTGATTTAAATATTGCATATTAAATTAGTTTAGTCTTAATTCATAATTTAATCACTTTTTCAATTTATTTCCATTTAAGTGCAATTTATTAAATTAGTCTTGGTAATTGAAAACTTTTAGTACTAATTCCTTGTGAGACGATACTTTCTTATCACTTTTATTACTTGATTCGGCACGTGCACTTGCATTATAATTTCCCCATCATTACCGTTGTCGGGAATTAAACTAGAATTTGATTTTATTGAAATTAGTTTGATTGGTTGTTTAAATTGTTCTCATCTCTTTCTAAGTTTTAATTTTTGTATCTTTACTATTTAATCAGGTACTGCTTAGTGCATACAAGGAAAAGGTACTCAAGATCTAGAGCCATATAATCCAGAGATTGAGAGAACTTGTCGGCGACTACGCCAAGAAGCTAGAGTACGGAGAGCAATGGAGGCAGGGCAAAGGAGTAATAAACCTCCACCGGCTGCCAATGATGATGATACAAAAGCTCTAGAAGAGTTTTCTCTTCCAGTTTTAGACGGATTACATTCAAGGATTCTCAGGCCACCAATTGAACCAAATAGCTTTGAGTTGAAACAAGTGATATTCCAAATGCCGCAAATCGTGAGACAATTCGTAGGACTGGCGCATGAAGATCCTCATACTCATCTGCTCAATTTTATTGCTATTTATGTAACATTTAAAATGAATCAAGTGTCTGAGGAAGCTACCAGCTTCGATTATTTCCATATTCTTTAGCCAGAAATGTGAGATTATGGTTGAATTCACAGGCACCTAATTCTATCACTACTTGGGATGAATGAGCAAAAATATTTTTGCTTAAATACTTTTCACCGTCTAAGATTGTTAATTTTTGTAATGATATTACTTCTTTCGTGCAGCTTGACAACGAATCACTCTATGATGCATGAGAGAGGTTTAAGGATTTACTAAAGAAGCATCTATGCCACGAAAAATTAGAGACGGCTTGGTGACGGTACGAAAGGCGAGAAGGAACAACGAAGAAGTTGGATCATAAGAAGAAGACATCTTCCCAAAAAGAGTTTTCTTTATTTTGATTTAGTTTTCTTTGTACTTAAATGATGTCTTTCATATCACATATGAATTTCTTGAGTTTAGTTGAATATTTTATGGGGTAAGTTCTTTTCTAAGATTTTCAATGACAAATAGTGCATGGTCTATTAAAGGTTATTAATTTTTATTTATGTGATTGTGTTTTTGGATCATCTATTTTATTTTGTTCTTAATGTTATCATTAGATTGACTAGCTATTGTCAGATCTAGAGATTTGATCTTGTCTAGAGATAGAAATATTGAATTTGTCATTGAATAAAATAGCCTATGTTCATCTTTTTAGGGTGATTTACATATGAGATAGAGATATACTCATATATCTTAGGTAACTATTAAAGGTGGAGATTAATGTATCATTTTGCATACACAATTTCATAGAAATATAGAAGTTGGGTGCAAGTGATAAGTTTATAGTGAATCTAAGAGATGTCATGAATAATTAACTCTGAGTGGTTAATGATCCAATTGTGCAATTCATAGTTAGAAGTTATAACTTTAATCGTATAGAGCACTAGGTGAAATTGAAAATCCTAGGTTTGTCGTCTTGAATATTTGATTTAAATATTACATATTAAATTATTTTAGTTTTAATTCATATTTAATCACTCTTTGAATTCATTTTCATTTAAGTTTAATTAGTTAAATTAATTTTGGTAATTGAAACTTCTAGTATTAATTCCTCATGGGTCGATACTTTCTTATCACTTTTATTACTTGATTCGACACGTCTACTTGCGTTATAATTTCTTCTAGGATGGAGGAATCATCCGAATTTTGCATGGGAAGGCAGTCAAGCCTCAACGTCAGGTTCACGACAATAAGCTCCTCCAGGTTTTCAACAGAATAGAGCACAACCTCAGGAAAAGAAACCAACAATGGAAGAAATATTTATACAATTTATACAAAATCAGTAGGATTCCATGAGGAATTTGAAGACTCAAATGGGTCAAATTGCTAGTACATTGATTAATAAGCCATAAGGTGGACTCCCTAGTGATACTCCAAATCCTAGGGGATAGGGTAAAGAATGTAAAGTCATTACATTGAGAAGCGGTAAAGAATTAGAAAATCCTCACAATCAAAGGACACCAATTTTTATGGCTAATCAAGAGGAGGTTGAACGAGATGAAGAAAACAAGGATGGGTGGGTGGAAGTCCTACCACCTAAGGGGCTTGATCAATATAACCAGTCCTCATGAGTTCCATATCCTTAGAGATTATAGAAAAGTAAACAAAATAGTAAATTTCAACAATTCTTGGAAGTGTTTAAGAAGTTTTTTATAAATATCCCATTTGTCGAAGCTCTAGAGAAGATACCGAGCTATGCTAAATTCATGAAGTAAATATTATCTAAGAAGAAAAATTGGAGGGTTTTAAAGAGAACTCTTGGAAAGACTCGGGATGACTAGGGGACGGCTAGATGATAACACGAAAGACGAGAAGGAACGATGAAGAATTTGGATCAGAAGAAGATGACACTTTTCCAACAAGAGTTTTTCTTGTTTTGATTTATTTTTCTTTGTAATTAAATGATGTCTTTTATATCATATATGTAATTGATTAAATTAGTTTTGGTAATTAAGAACTTATAGTACTAATTCCTCATGGGATGATATTTTTTGATCATTTTTATTACTTGATTCGGCACGTACACTTGCATCATAATTTTCACGTCAATGTGTGCTTCTCTGTATGATCCTACTAGCAGTGAGTTATGATGTGAGCCTGTTACCGTCGGTTAGATTCTGGTACACGTGTATGGTTACGTATGATGTGGGCATGTTACCGTTGATTAAATTCCGCTACATGTATATGTTTATTACACGTTGTATGCTCTGTTGAGTTGTTCGAGCTGCATGTGGTGTCATTGTATGTTCTGACACAATATGTATGATTATGTATGTATGTATGATCTTAGTTGGCTGTTGAGTGGTTCCGGCCTATGCTTTTAAAATCTATTTCACGATAATAGTTAAATTAATAGCTTTACGAATTTTTAACATCGCATTTTAGTCTACTATTAGACCCAAAAATTAGGCTGTTCCTTTGTATCTCTACAAAAATAATAAAAAACAGAGAAATTAGAGCATTAGAGTGATTCAAGCCGGCCTACTGAATACTTTGGATCATAGCTTGTAAGATAAAACATATGTTTCATGCTCCCTGTATTCATATTTTACCTCGATCTTTCAGAAATTAATGTATGGGCTACTTTTATTAAATAAGTTCTTTTTTCACTCGATTTTATCCGATTGTGAATGTTTTGGATTACGAAGGTTGCAGTTAAGGTCATTATTTAGAATCTAATTTTGTGTATTCTGATTTAATGGTGTTTTGTTCTTATTTATTCTTCGAAAATCTTAGCACTTGGTTAGACCCGGTTCAGCCTAAGATATACACTATTGAGATTGGTTTGCCGCCAAAATGGTTATGTAGTGAGTATTGAGCAAGAGGCCAGAGTTCAGGAAAGATCTGAAGAACAAGAACTGATCAGCAATTTTTTTCAATCTTGGTTTGGTTATTGGAGTGCTCAAGGCAGTTGCTTATATATCTACACACTACGTCTACATCACTTTTCCTGATCAAGTGTTCATTAACACCTTTTTAGAAACATTTTATTATCACACTATCTGACCCAATAATCCCAATAAAAACGGTTCAGAACTTTTGTCTGGTCAAGTTCGATTCATGCATTTGATCAAATCCAGCCAACAAACCAAACCAATAAATTGTGGTTATATCCCAAACATACAACAAATAAACAAAAATGTAAAAATTTCTTAATATTTCCACTTGACAGATAGAAATTGAATCACCCTAAACTCTAAACACCTTTAAAAATGTTATTATGAATAAATAACTTGAACTCGAAACCAAATTAGAATTTAAACCCATAAAACAATTAATTAATTACCAACTTATCCTACTCAGTTTGGATTCTGGTTTAACTATATTCGAACAATATCAATAAATTGAAGGACTAAAACGTTAACAAAGGCATAAAAGAGGAGACTGATTCTCAAATCCAAACGCATTTAGAAGTATCCATCTTCTTAGCCTTCACCATTAAAAAGAAATCATAATCTGCCAAACTCGGTCATGTATTTTGAACCGATTTAAATTAAATTGACTTAACGTCTCACTAAACATTTTTTTATATATTTTATTTAAATAATTTGAAGACTAATACATATCTAAATCGTAATAGGTTGAATATTAAGCATTCTTGTTTTAGTTAACTTAATAATTCACAAATGAAATTACCAACCTTTTTTTAGTTAACTCTGTCTGTTCCTCCAAATTACGTCCCTTCGTCTTAATACATCTGATTCAAAGCTTCGCTGTATAAAAGAATACCCTGTTATCTTGAATGGGCAACAGTTCATATCCAATTGTTGTTCACCGAGGAGGTAGATAATATATGAACCCAATGCATCGTATGAAGAAAACAGAGAAAACATAGCATTAGAGTGATTCGAGCTGGCCCAATGCCTACTATGGATCATAGCTAAACATCTACTTTTATCAACTCTAATAAAAAGGAAACAAATCTCAAGATCACCTTCTCAATATCACGTTCGAAGGTCACAGTTGGTGGGAGCATGGTTAGATTATTGTTATGAAGCAAGATCAACACCATTAACTTAGTCAAATTTCTAATGTCCAAGGGCAACGCTTCCATATTTAAGTCTTTTATTTCAAGATGTCTCAACCGTATAAAATGTCCAAATGTTGGAATTGGTGAATATCTAAACCAAACACATTCCATAGCTGAACTTCAAGCACTCTAAGCAAATTTTTCTCTGCCCCCGAAACGAAGGATGGGCAACTTCTAAAATACTTTAATGCATTTTCTCGTGCTCCAGGGCTGGTTTTACACGCCATAACCTTACCAATAATGGAGAGTGTTGGTCGCAACCCTACACATTCTTTTGCCAAGCCAATTATCCCCTGACACTTCGCTTAAATAAAGCCCATGAGAGTTGGGGACCTAAGCATTCACGTCTAGTTTTGGAGCAGAGGAAGATGGACTGGTCACTGCTTGCATCTGCACAAGAGTAGTCGAAGTACTTGGCAGCGTAGGATGATGATGCCGATACGGTCCGTTCAGATTGAAGCCGGAACCATTGTCATGAGCATTTGAAGTTTGGGTTTTTTCTTTTTTGTCTTTCTTGAAAAATCCCATCATCCTGCTTTCAGTTGGAGAAAGGAGAGTGGCATGTGAGGCAAGAAGCAAGGTAAGCAAGATGCAGATGAAGCAGAAACAAGGTAAGCAGCTTGAACTTGAATTACTTGAAAAACAGACAAGTAATCCATGTCTAAATTTATATGGTGACATAAATAACGATAGAGAGAGAAGTGAAAGAATCAGCTGGTGATCAGTTAATCAAAATTAAATGTTAGCCAGACACATTAAGATAGAAGGTAAATAATCGTTAAAGGAGTTAAGATAGAAGATAAATAATCTTAGAGATAGAAGCAAGTCAGAAAATATCCTGAATTACTGGAGCGATTGATGTTTCCATTAGTTTATAATAGTTATCCAACATCAAATGGGCAGAACCATTATTTCTTCACTAAACCAAAAATACTTATCATGGTCAACCCATAGAAATCATAGCACAGATAATCACACCCCTTTCAAAGGGTAGCCATCTTCTAATTCAGAATATGCGATTGCTTACTCAGAGATATAGTAAATAGTAACAGCCGATTGATCGAAAAGTTGGATAGTACGAAAAACGTTTTAAAATCACCAATAAATCATGCGATTATGAGAAAATAATTCAGAAAAATTAAGAGAACCTGATCTGGCAAAAACAAACCGAAGGCAGAGATGAGAAGGCAGCTGAGTTCTACAGGTATAGCAGCAAACCCAAGCGAAGTTTCAAGGCAAAGGAGTTATAATCACAAGGACTCCATTAGACACTATGACATCATTTGAAGTTTTCAACATTTAGCTTTCCAAATGCAAAATTTTCCGAGCTAGTGTTTCACAGCTGATCAAGATGTTGGATCTGCACTTAGTTGAGGATTGTTTGAAGTCAACATTTGGAATGAAGTTGGAAGATGAACAAATTTATGGATGGACAAACCCAGGCATTTTTTAATACACATTTCATAGATTTGCATTTCCTTAAAGGCAAAATGTGACCAGCGGTTTTTTGTTACAGCAGGGCAAATACGAATTTGGGATCAATCCATCTACCAATGGTTTTGTCACAGCACGGTAAAACAAAGAGTAAAAAAACCATTTTACCTCTGGCAGCCTTGTCACCCAGACCTGTTAATAACTCCCCGAAAAACTAGTTATCTGAAAGATCATTCAATATACTATGTCCAATGTTATAAGAACAACATTTCTCCTAAAAGTTTAAGGATTCAGGGGCGAGTATTATTATCAGATATGCCTTCAAAAGCAAAGGCCTGCTTTGTGGGAGACAATTTAGGATGCATGTAAAGTGTCAAATTCTGATATATCCTGCTAAAGGCTGGATTCTAGCATAATCGAATACAAGATCGACATAACAGATCACTGATATAGTGTCCTAATTAATTAAACCTCAGTCACCAGAAAGCAGTGTATAATGCCTATCATCTACTAAACTTAAGTTCAGTTATACATGTCATGTGAAAAGATTTACAAAATAAACCCACAAAAGAAGACACATCGCAAGTGCGTATAATTAGTTCACAAAATTTATGCTTTAAGCAAGAAACAGAAATTGAAGTGCAAAACTTACAAAAGTTCTGCTTTTTTCCCATTTATTAACCTCAAAGTGGAGATATTTACACCCCGGATTGGAAACAAGTTAATTTAGTTCTTTAAAGAATTTCATTATAAGAAGATGTTCAAGAAAAAAATAAACCCGGAGCTTGCCCAAGGCCCTCCCAAATGAAGTCTATAACAAAACCTAATTGAATATATGGCAAAAATAAAAGCTGTAGAGTATTAATAGCTTAGAAATTAAGACCAGAAGAAGCATATTAGGTACTCATTCATTGAAAAAAAGCATATATCTCATCTACTGAACTTGAGTTCAGTTACATCATGTGAAAAGGGCAAGATTTACACAAATGAACCCACAGAAGACGACATCACAATCTTCCTACTTCAACCGACGAGTAGCCATATTGATCAAGACAACTGCGCAGACCACTGCAAAAAGATCTTCTGAAAGAGAGCAGAAATATTGCATGCAAGTAGTTCAATTCTGTTCGGATGCTGACAACAACCTTCAAGAAAGATATTGTTACAGAAGTGCTTGTTCATGCTAGAAATTGATGTGGCATCAACAACTATAAATACTATTTCTAACTCCATCATATCTTATGAAAGAGAACATCACTAAATACTAATAACAGAGAAAGTTTACTTATTTTAGGACTCCATACCAGGACACTTGAAGGATGAACACTACTATTTTATTTAGAACTGGAGATAGAATCAAATCAGGATATTATTGAAATAAAGAGCAAGTGGATGTTGATAGGGTTAAAAAAGCATTTCTAAAATATTTTTAAACCACTAGATATATGTGCAAGTAGAAAGAGAATTAATTAGTTCTCTAAACAATTTCAATGCGATGTTCAAGAGAAGATATATAGTAATCGAAATAAACCTACAACTTAGCTTAGAAAACTATTGTATTTTAAAGTTGGATTCATATTAACTAAGAAACACAATATTCAAATGTAAAATTTCCTCACCAAAGTAATAAAAAATCGGATCTATATTAACTAAGAAATGTAATATTCAAATTTAAAATTTCCTTTTGTTTGGGATAAACTATATTTACAAAATGCATTACTCACCGGCTTTTAAAAGGTATATGTGCGGGAAAGAAGACACCTTTCACGAACTTGTCTTCTTTGCTTGAAATAGGGGACGGAGATAGGCCTCGAAGGCGTCATCTTCCCACGCCAACCCCTCCCACCACTCCTCTGTTCCCATAATTTCACCACTGATCGTCGGCGTCGACTTGTTTTCATTCATCAGGCCTCGTGGCAGCTTCTCCAGCTTAGGACAATTCATCCAGTGTAAACTCGGAGAGGGAAGGGAAGGAGACGTTGTCATTGCATATATGCTTCATCCGCAGCAATGATTCGAGACGTAAACGTTGGAGATTGGGAAAGGAAGCAGAGTAGCGTTTGGACGTCAGAGAGCAAGCAATGCCCATCATCATCAGTTGTAGTAATCAGTCCCTCTTTAAAACCCCGAAGATCAGCAATGTCGAGTTCCCTGAGCTGTAGGAGGTGTTGCAGCCCAACTATCTCTGTATTTTCATTTTCAAGGCATCTGAAATTACAAAGCCGCTGGATTTCCAAAATACAAAGGCTCTGGAGGGCCCTCTTCTCAAAATGAACCTTTTCCAAAAAATAACACTCTCTGATTTCGAGCACTTCGAGTTGAGGAAGGAAATCAGTTGTCGCAGGAATCACGAGTTTGTCGATGTCACAGCTTATTATGCGCAGCTCACGTAGTTGGCACATGGCCCCGATTGCAAGTATCACCTCATCTCCATCGTCAATCGGCCACCCATCCATTGTGAGAACCTTCAAAGACGTCAATCTCTTAAGACCTTCTATCAAGAACGTGCCGTTCTCTAGGCCTGGTGTCATCTCCCAGATTATTATGCATAATTCTTCTAGTTTTTTCAAATTATAGAGGAAGCCATTGGACAACTCGGTCAGACTTTTAACTTCTAGACGTAGCCTTCTCAACTCGGTACAATCGTTAAAAATGTTCCCTTTATAGACTGCCCCAAATGTGGAAATATCAACCATCTCCAGCTTTTTCAATTTTCCAACTTCAGAAGTTGGAAAATTCTCAATATGATCACAATCTCTTATTTGGAGCTTTCTAAGCTCACAAAGGCCTCCTATGGTTGGGGGGAGCGTGAGTAGATTACGGTTATCAATCAAGATCAACACCAATAACTTGGTCAAATTTCCAATGTCATGAGGGCAACGCTTCCATATTTGAGTATTTTATTTCAAGATGTCTCAACTCTACAAATTGTCCAAACGTTGGAATTGGTGAATATCTAAACCAAACAGATTTCATGATAAGGACCTTTAAATCGTATTTGTCATTCATGGAATTCATAATCCCAACCCATGTCTGATAGGTTCATTCTACAATTTATATGCAATGTGGACAAGTTTGGACAATCCAATTCTTGGGGTAGATCATCATTGTGGCCCTCAACATAAATCCATCGTGCCGTATTCCACCTTCTGGCTATTTCTTCTCCACTTAACCTCAAACTAGCAGTGTGCACAAAATAATTTGACTCTGAGCCAATCCATAATCCCATGTCTCGTATGACATCGTGCATTTTTACCCTCACCACTTTATATTCATATTTATGTTTATGGAACTCAAGCAAGGATTTAGCCACTAAAGTATCAATGATGCCATGCCCTCTATTCCATGTTTCTTCATAAGTACCATAGCCTATGTCCAACAATCCTTCTCCAATCCAGTATCCAACCAATGTGTCTTTCTCAATTTCTTCATCCTCAGGGTACATGCAACAAAATAAGAAGCATTCTCTTTCAACGTGGTCTTCTAGATTGTCATAGCTGAACTTCAAGCGTTCAAACAAAATTTTCTCCACCCCCGAAATCAGAGATGGGCAACTTCTAAGACGCTTTAATGCATCTTCCCATGCTTCAGGGCTGGTTTTACACACCATAGCCTTGCCAATAACAGTGAGTGCCAGTGGCAACCCTGCACATTCTTTGGCCACTTTTTGGCCAAGCCCATTATTTGGTCGTGAGAGTTAAGAGTCCTATCCCCAACACTTTGCTTAAATAAGGCCCATGACTCTTCGGGACCTAATCTTTCAATCTTCATCTTTTGATCAGGATGCATTTGCAAACATACATCTTCCGATCGAGTAGTAAAAATCATCTTGAACTTGGACGTATTTAGTTCAAACCCACCTGCAACTCCGAGCTCTTCAAGATCTAAAGACTCCCAAATATCATCAAGGAGCAAGGCTACTTTGTTCTTGCTATTGAAGAGTGTCTCGTTTATGTCCATTCCACGTGCTTCGGGATCTTGATCTTTATTGAACTTCAAATTCAACTCCTCCATTATGGATCTTTGTATAGCACCCACATTGACCGGTCTTGAAACAACTATCCATATAACTTTGAAGTTAGAAAGTTTCAAGAACTCATAGCACACCTTCTTCATGAGCGTGGTTTTTCCCACGCCCCCCATGCCATAGATCCCAACCATTCCAACTTCACTTTTAGTAAGACAATCACGTACCTCGTTAAAAGCCTTTTCTTGCCCAATTGTGACTCTGGAAGAAATCCGACTTTGCTCTCTCTTCTTCCACGGCTTGTGCTCAAGTGAAGTTGGATTAGTAGTGGCCATGGTATGTCCGGATCCAGAATGATCCGCTTGAATCTGAGTAAAATCCGAGGCCAGACTAGATACCATCACATCATTCACATCTAGTTTTGGAGCAGAGGAAGATGGACTGGACACTGCTTGCATCTGCACAGGAGCAGTCGAAGTACTTGGCAGCGTAGGACTGATGATGTCTGATGCGGTCTGTTCAGTATAATTTCCATCAGATTCAAGCCGGAACCATTGTCATGAGCATTTGAAGTTTCGGTTTTTTCTTGTTATCTTTCTTGAATAATCCCTTCATCCTGCTTTCAGTTGGAGAAAGGAGAGTGGCATGTGAGGCAAGAAGCAAGGTAAGCAAGATGCAGATGAAGCAGAAACAAGGTAAGCTGATATTAACTAATCTCTTGAATTATATGATGATATAAAAAACAAGAGAGCGAGAAGTGAAAGAATCAGTAGGTGGTAAGTTAATCAAACCCGAATATTAGCTGAAGACAAATCCCATTTGCATACTACTAAGGAGAAAGCTTGAAGATTACAAACTAAACCATTAGATTAGGTAAAGAAGAAAGTCAGAAAATAGCAGACATGATATTGGGAGACAAATGAACTGTAGCAAAGATCAAGGCAAGCAAATGATCTGCAAAAGAACAGTCTGGATTGTCTGCTAGTATGAATAAGCTCATGAATCAAAATTCAAACTAGGATAAATCACTAATATTTGGTATACTCAACATTTGAGAATCACTAACAAATCATGTGATCAGGAAAAAAAAGGGGAAAATTAACTGAACCTGATTCGACAAAACAAAGCAAGGCAGAGATAGAGAAGGCAGCTGAGTACTACTAGCTCTAGCGGTATAGCAGCCGATCAAGATGTTGGATCTGCACCAGAATTGGAAGTATTTTGATTTGTTGATTTATTGGAGACAGAATTGGATCTTGTGCACCAGAATGCACCAGAGAAAAAGACGGTGTTTTAGTCCCCACTAAACATCCCAGAACAACCCAAGGGAAAACTGATGTAGATGAAGAGGAGATCCAGATTGGGTGGGAACCGAGAAGATGAAGATGCATACGTGGGTGACTACAAAATCCCATTTTTGTCGTATGTTCAGAAATGTCTGGTTGAAAACCCAAAATGTTTAGTTTATGTCAAGTTGCACATACAACGTCCCAACTGCGCGGCTGGTTGGATGGCAGGAACGATTCAAATGCGCGTTCACTTCAAACAAAGTTGTGTTTTTTTTTCAGAAGTGTGACAACAGCAGAAAAGAAGGGGCTTTTGTGAGTGGAAAAGAAAGTAGGCACCTGTTCACATTTTCATATTGTAGTCATATAAGTCAATAATTCATGTCTTCCCCCCAAGCATAGGGACCTGCTACCAGTCTCCACCGAAAGTGGAAAACCGCATGCATAAAAAGGTCGCTGCACACTGTTTGTCATCAAATAGTTTCAAGCTTTTGGAGTGTTGCAGACGTTGAATACTATCAGCACGTTCACAAAGGCCTCGTACGGTTGGTGGGAGCGTGGTTAGATCATTGTTACCCGATACTATCAACATCATCCTCCCTTTTTTTACGTCTCTTAAATGATCCAAACATCCTGCTCAGACAGAATTTCATCCTAGAAATGAACAAGAAAACGAAATGTAATTCTCAACCAAAATGTAAGATGGCACTTTGAATTACTTGAATTAAAGACAGATTGATCTAAGATGAAATGAAGCCGTACATTCTTCTTTTATCTAACTAATACTCCAGCACTAACAATAGCTCCGGAGTTTAGCATTCAAAGCACTAACCATAACCACATCTTGTTCATTTTTACAGTCCTTTTTGCAGCATTTACCATGATCAATGCTTGTTTCATTCTAGTTAGTTGGTTTCAATGCGGTTGATAAGCTAGCGAGATAACGGGCATTTATTAATGCAACTAAGAGACTGTTGAGTACTGTGGAACAAGCTCAATCACTCTGCATTAGTCTTCTTGCATGTATTAAACAGTTGGTAATCTAATAACCAAAACTAAGTATTAGCTGAACTCAAATTCCTTAATTGGTATACCACTAAGAGAGAAGATTAGTGATCTTGAGAAGGCCAGACTTTGAAATGAAGTTGGAAGATGAAGCGGAGTATAGGTTGTGAGAAATTTATTGATGGACAAACCCAGGATTGTGTACACATAATTTTCATGTTCCTTTTTTTCAGCAAATTTTTTTTCAGAAAAACCCAGGCATTTTATTTTATACACATTTCATAGATTTGCATTTCCTTGCAGGCAAAATGCAACTTGGTAGACGGTTTTTGTCACAGCAGAGTAAAACAAAGGGAGAAAGATCCGCTAAAATGAAAATATCAACAAACCAAGAAATAAACATGTCAATCCCAACAAACATCAATCAATCAGTCATTCAATCAAGCATTTTTTGTTTTGTAAATCACAAATGCAAGCGCCAAGCCAATACTATTCCAAACAAATAAATGGTTCAGAACTTTTATCTGAAAGATCATTCAATATTTATGTAACAATTACACTAATGTATACCATATCCAATCTTATCAGAACATCACTTCTCCAAAAATTATGTAATTGCTGATCTTTTGAACATTCTTCGGGAACTAATGGCCACAAATGTCTCAGAAGCAAAGAACACACAAAAGGGATCGCCTGTAAGTAATGTAGCATTTATCTCATCTGCTGAACTTTGGTTCAGTTACATATATCACGTGCAAAGGGATCAAATACATTAACCACTTCAAAAAGATCTTCTGAAGGAGAACAGGGACATTGCGAGCAGCATCTTCATTTCTGTTTGTTTGTTGAAAATGACCTTCAAGAATGAGAATGTTATATAAGTGATTGTTCATGCAAGAAATTGATGGCATCAACAACTCTCTAAACACTATTCCAAACACCATCCTAGCTTTTGAAAGAGAACATCTCCTCTCTTGTTTCCTAAATACTAATAACAGAGAATGGCAATAACAGAGATAGGCAGTTTACTTATTTCAGAACTCCACACCTGGACACCTGAATGATGAACACTACTGTTTCATTTAAAACTGGAGATGGAATCAAATCAAGATATATTTGAAACAAGGAGCAAGTGGATGCTGATAAATAAAAAACCTTTTTCAAATATTTTTGAATCACTTGATATATGTGCAAGTAGAAAGAAGAGGAGAAAACTTTTTTGTGAGCATTTCTGCATCTAAAAGGGGATCACATATCTATTTATTAGTTAGCTTGCGCTTCTAGCTTCTCACTCACAAGGTTTTACAAACACAAAGCACAAAAATTGTTATAAAGCCAACATATATCACACAAACCACCAAAAATATTTTGTTAAAAAAAGATGTGAGGCATCAGAAACACCAAATGTAATGTTGTCTTGCTGTAAAATGAAACCTACCATTGCAAAAATATAAGCTCACAAGTATTAGCTATTCATTACAAAAAAAACCCAAAGGCAAAAACAGAAGGGAGAAGCGCATCACTCACCTGCTTTAGTATACAATATTTATAAAAGCCTACATATCAGAAATGTTTTAACTCATAAATTCACAAATTAAAGAAGTTGCAACCTTGATCTGCATCCTGTTATAGGCGTAAGTTATGTGTACAAGGCCATCACTGGCCTCAAGAACAGCAGGGTAAGAGAACTCCAAATTTGATTTTTCTTCCAGAGTCATCACTTCACGCCATGAAGCCCCATCGTCCATTGATACAGCCACCTTGAGTACCTCCCTAGAAACAGTGTTATAAGCAAGAACAAGGGCTCCATTCTTTAGTTTGACGCCGTCGATGCCTAGCAGAATCCAACACTTCAAATACATCTCAAAGGGAAAACTGAAGGCGAAAATATTCTCCATTTTGAAAGCTTCGCCACCTGAATTTGGATTTGGAAGTTCTGTAAGCTTCGCCAAGTTCCATGTCAATCCACCATCAAAGGATTCAGACATGCATATTCGGTCAATGCCAGGGAATGATCGCAAAAGGACGCGCAGAGTTCCATTTTTAGTCTGGTAGGGAACTGGCTGAATTACACTGAGAGATTCACCCTGAATGTATATTGGTCCATGTTTCTTCCAAGTAAGGCCTGAATCTGTTGTAACCTACAGTATAACCTGTGTAGACTTTTAAAGCATTCCTAATGGGCCTCAAATAAAGATGCAAATGTTGATCTTAAGATCACCTCCATCCATGCACCCCAAGAATTCCAGCTCTCAACAGAAGACCCACAAAGCAAGTTGCCATTTTGTAACAACCATGGCTGAAAAACATAATTGAATCAAAAGCTTAACCACAAGCATCTACATTAGCTGACAAGAGACTTCTCCCTCCTTTCCTTGTACAGTGATTCCATTGTACCTTATTTTTAATAGGACCCAGTATGCCTGGTGGAAGCTGTTCTCTGTTAGACCAAGTAATGCCCCCATCAGATGACCGTTTCATACAGCCAATCCATCTGCAAATATTGTTCTGCAGAATTAAAATCATACTCTAAATAATCATGAAGTGAAATTTCAAATGGATTGCCGGATATGACATTTTTTGTTTGCAACTAGAAGCAGATAGACCTCATTCACTTGTTTATATGTCACATACAATATGTTAAAGGAGAAAAAGGAAAAGAGTCAGAGAAATTGCAAAGAAGTGTTAGAGAAAATAGTGTTCAGAGCTTTATGTGAGAGAGCTTGACTTGAATTTATAATTATTGTTGGCGGATGGTGCACTTATGAAAAAAATTGCATATATGTGATCTGTAGGATGTGCAAAGATTAAATTTAAATGAGACAGACATTGGAACACTCACTTTTGAACTTCTTGGCCAATTTTGTAGAAGAGCAGTAACTCGCCAGATGGAAGCTTGAACAAAACAGGGTTCCACATGGGGAGATTTGGTTCTTCATCCACTGCCTCTGGAAAACTCCAGCATCCATTCTGTGCCAACATGAGGATTAGATGAGTAAAATTAGGCAAAGTTATTTTCTCACGAGTTAATAATCATTTTTGTATTCAACAACAAAATTGACAGGAAGAATTCTTAACATGCATTATCTTCCCTCTTGTTCAAAATTCCCTATAAAATGAATTTGAAAGATAAGTTCTTCCAAAAGATGTGGAGATTTTAACAAACAGATGCAACCGAATTGTTCAAAATCACATTCTACTGGCACAAAGAGAACAACCACTTCCATCACACAGCTTAAAAACTTTTGGCCGTAATCATAAGTTATTGAGGGTGAGATAACAGTGATCGGAAGTAATGTAGCAATATGATCATTTAGTCAATAGTTGACAAAAACACAGTTAAAGCATATCAAGTAGTGATTCCACAATAACTACTATTTCACACTAAGAAATCAAAGATCACAATCTAGCTGCTAAGAGTTCACATGTGATTTCACATATAGAAGGAACAACAAAATTCCCACAAGGAATAGGCATGGTGACCCTAAAATGCTCAGCAAACCAAGGATTAAAGGCAACAGATACATCCCTCACACCTTCTATCTTTGCAACCAGATTTTGACATCAGGTGCTCCCTCTGAGCTGCCACCAAAGTAGGCTACCAGAAAATGGCCTTTCTCAATCTAGAAATAAATTCAAAATAATCTCCATCCGATTAAGCATATGTATTAGCCACATTCTCATGAACCAAATAGCCCTAGATTACCTAAACTATAGTGGAAGCGTGGCAGCTATTAAAGGGGGCACTATTTGCAGGAAAAGTGAACTCTTCCATCACAATCCTGGATTTGTGACGATGATGATGATGGCCCTTCCTCAAATTAAAACCCGATTGCTGCTCCTCTCCACTCTCTCTACTCACATACAGAACAATATTCCTTCAAATACAGTATAGATACCGAGTAATTTTTCATTATAGTCTAGTAAAAATGACTGGTAAAAAGTTATGAAAAAGGAGACTTACACTAGTAACAAATGGCGCAGGTGGTGACAAGGGGTGAAACTGGACGAACTGAAAACAGATAAGAAAGAGTTGAGGATTGCAAATAATGCAGGAAGCTCACCCCACGCAATCTTCATCTCTAGAAAGTGCGTTGACTAGCACAAACACAAGGATCAACTCAACTTTCCCAGTTAAAAGTGTAGCAAGAAACCTTAAACAACTTCATTCGTCTCCCTTAACTTGGAAATTCACAGCTGAAACGCAGTTAACTGTTCCAACTACAATGTTACCAGAAGAGGCATGGAAACAATCAAACTTTGTTTCAAAAAGAAGTCTTGCAGTGACCCAGATGGAGAAATCAAGAACTAAAAAGGTAAAACTAGTATAACATCATTATAATGACATAAAGAAGGAGCTTAGGCATAATGTGACGGTGAACAACGTCTACTGAGCAGACGGAAGAGTTATCACAGACAGCAGAGAAGAAAGAAGAGCAACGACACCTTAACAAAACATCAGTGAAGTTCCAGCTCGGTCAACCAGTAGTGGAAGGTTTGGATAAAATAAATATTTACTTACTGGTATAGTACTTACTGGAGCAGCTTGTATTATGTGGAGACTCAGAATTGGCAAATATTTATCTTAGTATTATTACGCTTGCAAAGTAGAAAAACCTTTGAATTGCTATGGTTTTTCTATTCACCTTCTCAAAATTACTTTTACCACAAGAATTCAATGTTGAATCTTTTTAAAGGGCCGAAGTGTTCGACACAAGTTTATTATTGGGTACATTATTACAACAAACTCTGTTGGTAGACGGCAACACTGTAAGCAATATGTGCAGAAGACTTGTTTGGGTAGAGACACAACTCATTTTGACTCAATTACTATTTCTTTATTCTTTATTTTTCAGGCTCATCTGGTCTTCGCATAGAATAGTATGGCTAGTTTATTATTTTTTGGAATGGGTAATATCCCACATGTACCTATATATTCTAATTTTATTAATAAAGGGATGAACACAATGCCGTCTTTGATTAAAAAAGAGATTTGCCCGATTAAAATATAACATGAAAAATTAAATTATTATATTGTATTTTCTTATTCAATTAAAATTTATCTTTATATCTAATATATTATATAATTATAATCTATCTTATTATTTAAGAAGAATTTATTTTTAAAAGTAAAATTTATATGTACTATAAATCGCCTGTTATTCTTAATAGGCTCGAGCATAGAATGATCAAAAGGCTAAGGATATTACTGTTAACTTGATATCCGCCTCCAGGCCTCCTACTCACCTTTTATATATTTTTGCCCGATTTGGATTTTGTATTTTCGTTTGGATGTTTTGATGTGAGATTTTGACGAATGACCGGTAATTTTTGGCCATAGATATTTATTTTCTGTGTATCAAAGGTAGGTAATTTTATACTATATTTACATTACTTACTATATTTACAATTTTCTTTATTCTTGAACTAGATTCAATTAAATTAATTTAATCTTCTAAAGGTTTCTTAGAAAATGCAATATTTTGGAGTATAAATCCATGCCACTAATCTGAGCTTTCATGACTTCATTAGGCATCCATATTTCTTTTCTTTTTTATTCAAAAAAAGGATAATACCCAAGAGAATGTAGAACAGAATAACTTTTTCATACTGTAATGAATCAGGTTGCGGAACACTGACATCTTTTGTGCTTATAGTCTTAAGGATTTCATAGATTAGTTGTATACTGCCCTTACAAGCATTGATATTTTTCGTTTACATTTTTCAAACACTACAACAGGCATTGATGGCTTTCAAAACTCAGAACATTTCAGGAACTGCATGCGAGTGTCCTATGGGTTCTTCGAAATCTTCAGCCTACCATTCTGTAAAATTACTGTTCATAAGGATCAGACACACCTGATAACCTCCAGATTGCGGGTATTTTGTACATGGCGCCAACATGGTTGTCAGAGAAACTGAGTCTGCATATCATGGGATGGTGGCTCACGGCAAGCAATGAAACAAACTGAGGGAGTTTCAACGCAGTACTTAAGTCAATCCTATGCTCTAGGAACAGACCATAGCTGCAAGGTCTGAAACAACATATCACTAAATAAGCTCAATTTAGAGACCTTCCATTTAAAATGGATTGTGAAGAGAGCAACCAAGACACAATTCCACAACCATCATATTAAGCCTCCATTTTTTCTGGTAAAACTGGAGTTCAAGATAGAAAAGAAGGAATTGCACCCTCCCACAAAAAATAATACAGAATCATTGGCCAAATAAATAACATTTTTAACTACCATGAGCATCATCCATATGAAGTCATGAAGTTACTTTTGGTGAGCTTTGAGGTTGTGTAGAGGGTGGTTTCTTTAGAGAGCAGGAAGATTTAAATGCTTCTATATGCGATTGACACTTCTCATAATCCCCTTTGTGTTCCTCCAAACACTTCTTTAGAGCTTCTGTATCACATGGAGATATTTTTTTAATGGTTTCTGTATTTGGCTCCATCATAAACCTTACCCGCAGCAGAAACCTGATAGATTGAGTAGATGCTTAATGAGGATTTTTAGCACAAGTGCAGACATATGTTGAACACGAATCTTAATAATCTCTAGAAGACTCTGCTTAAAAAAATTCAATGACCACAGCTAGTTTTATAACCATCGAAAAAAATCTTAAATTACTCAGACTTTCGGAAGAAGCTAGTTAACATTGATGAAAAAGGGTTGAACATTGCAGAAATATTACAAAAGTCAATAATGTGGCGAACTTATTGTGAAAGTGCTCATCAGAAACTGGTGTTAAAAAGCCACCAGCTCAGGAATCAATCAATTGCATATAGAATACCAGAAATACTATCAAATGCAAGCATAATCCACAGTCAAAATAGCCAATCTAATCCCAAATATAACAATTACCACTTTTAGTTATTTTTTAATTTTTATTTTTTAAAAAAAACACCAACGACGTAACAGCCAGATCACAAAACACTAAACAAGGACATGAAATGAAGGGTTTAACATCAACCAATCAAAATTCGATTCTTCTAAACGATTTGCTTACTTATAATCAATCAGTTGCATATAGAATACGGAAACAGCAAATCTGATCACAGAGATAGCCATTATTGATGAAAAGTAATAATCTTCCTGGATTCTTGCCAACAATTAGATTGTGAAAATTCATTAACAACAAGAAAAGTAGCAAATTTCAGACCTCTGGAACAAATATCGCCGTCGGGATAATTGGCGCGAGGGTTCCCCAATCTTGTCGGTGATTATTCTTTAGTTTGAATTCGGACAACATTTGTCCGGATTTTCTACTCTTGACCAGGTCCGACGTTTTTCTCTCCGTGTTTATTTTATCACATGAAGATGATGATACGTATACCCTGTCTGCTCTTATGTAACAAGAAAATCAATTAATTAAAATATAAAA